>UXSR01000366.1:0-39454 GCA_900604375.1 Mesocestoides corti
CCAAATATTCCTTGAGATTTGGCAAGTTCTAAGTTGCAGAAAGGAATGCAGACACAACTTAATTAAAGGCAGTTGCAAGGAACATTCGAGAATGCGATCAGTGGCTACTATAGCGTTCTCACCAACTACACATGGAGTAACGTGACGTGCGCTTCGACACTTAGAACCACCAGTCCAAAGCATGCGAGGCGATCAGCGGCCATAAATGATGAACACCCAATGCAGACTACCACTAACCCCGGTAGGCAGTTAGATGAGGTTACACGTGTTCTATCACACCACCAACTGCCTACCATTGTGCCCTCGTCGTTCACAACACCGCAGCTCCAAATACAATCGAACATGTCCCAACTGATTCTTCCACCGACATACACCATCTCAACTGTGCACTGACAAACACCGCTCATCACACTAACACCCTCCCCTCTACCTCTGTGCCCAATCAACCTCCAACATTTACCTCAAAGCGCTCAACGTAAGCTTTCAGCTTCGGGTAGTTCTTCAGACAATTGGGCTCGAATTTGACCAGTTGCATCAATAGTTCACACAGATTGAAATCTGGGTAATTAATCTACAAAAGAAACCAATCATCACACAATCTCTTCATACCAAAAACACTATAGACGCAAATAAGTCAAAAACTGACTACTCTTCAACGCTGTTGCATTTTGGCATCATTTAGTGCTTCCATGGTTGTTAATGACTATACCACTAGTCAGAAACTCATTAAAGTTGATGGCAATGCGACTAGATAGCCTGCAACCTCCTCACAAACCACTTTATCTAACATGCACTTCGAATTCTTTAGCTTATAAATCATTTAGCAAACTCGTCGCCGGCAAATTTCGGAAACGGCACGATCTTTTCCATATAGGAAAGAAAGCCTTATTACCGCGCATGCACATTTACCGCCTGCCACAATCCCGATTTTTTATGCTGACGCTGCAGCTGCTGCAACTCAGCAGTTCTTAAAAACACACAAAGGGATAGTTTAATGACTGTTACCTTGTCGCCAGTCAGCCAATGCTTCTCGCCTAAGTATTTCTCAAAGCCTTCTAGTTTCTGAGGCAGTTTCTCCAGGAACCCAGGTTTCAACTTCTCCTGTATAACAAAGCACAATTCAAGTGACCATATCAAAATTTTAACTTCTGTGTACATTTACCGTTCAACATTCAGATGTCGTACACTGTGGCTCATTTATGTAATATAGTTCAGCTCTCGTGCTATAAAGAGCTAGAATCCTGCATTTGTCTAGAAGTTACTATAGTAAAATCACATGACAATTTGGCCCACACAACTCCTACTTGGGAACTTCTTTTAAACTTTTGTCCATAATACGAACGAACACTACTGAACTATAGGGGTTAAGACCACCCTATCGAAAACAACAGAAGTAATTTAAATATACACCAAATTTTACGGTTCAGTAAACACTTACGAAATCCGGGCTGTAACACACTGCGATAAAGCTGGAACGCAAATCCATAATCTCACATTGAAGCATATGCAAGATTGCACGTTTCTTGGAGCAACTTGGAACTGCAAGACAAGCAAAATGGCGTCTTTGTGGATGCAGTCTTTGCATTTACGGGTGTAAGGTAAATCGTCTCCAACTTCATATTCTCGTGATGTCAAATAGCAAACACTCCTCAATTTCAACAATCACACTACCAATCGATTTGTTCTAGCACACAAAAAACATAATTGAATCAAATATCACTACAGCCACTCACCAAATCACCGTATATTTATAAATGTTGTTTTTTTGCGTACACTTAACACATCGACTTGAGTTTTTGTCAAAATAAAATAACCCACATGAGCTACCGTTATACGTCCTTCGACATTTATGCCAGTACTAAGCTGGCTGTTGGCTTCACTCGAAATAGCAATAACAAGTCACTTACCCATTCCATGTTTATCAGCAATGTACTCCAGGATAGCACTAGATTGGGTCAGTTTAACGTCCCCGTCAATGAAATACGGAAGCTTGACAAATAGTGCTTGTTACAATTGGAAACTTACATTAGGAAAATCAAGTCCTAGAGAAAATTTGACTGAAAACCAGTCACTGAGGTCAAATGTGGGGGCTGAACAACGATCAGTCAAAGTGAACTACTCACCAGGACCGGCTTTGTATCGTTTGTCTTCAAAATCCTCTCCAACATAGCGCATAAGCAGTCGAGATGACTCAGAAAACTAAAATGTGCAAACAAAAGACTAGCGATAATGATCATAAAATTTTTGAGCTAATCTTAGCCTTCCTTAAAAGACTCATCATTCGAATGAATCTGTCGTCAATTTCTTTCTTCAATTACAATTAACCGCGGCAAAGTAAACTGGAGTAAAGGTTAAACATATAGTCCTTACATACCTATAAGTTCCGTGACTTGTATGCTTTATATGCCTGGCACAACGACGTTTTAAATGCTTTATTACAAATATTTAAAAGGAGGCATTTATAACATTGAAGTGTTGATGAGGTACTCAACAGATCTCGCTCATAGAATTGCATCATCACACCATACCTACACCCCTTATTTAGCTTTAAAGGGTTTAAGGAATAACTTACTCCTCTAATATCCCAGTATGCTAACATCGGCTTCATGACTCCGAAAACAGGACGCAAAAACTGACGTTTGTTTTCCCGCCACAAACAGCTGGTATCAATTACTATTGAAGGTCATTCAACTTTACAAACAAAGGGAATTTTATGATTTTGGGACTACTTAAATATTAATTAAGCCCATTTCTCCTGTGATATTTTAGGTTGTTCTGCGTGGTTTACAATTGACGTAGATATGTCCTATACGTAAGACGATGTATATGTGACATCAAAATAGTCCTTGTAACAATTGAAATGCAAATTATGATTTAGACCGAGATTGATTTCACAGCAGATTGCTAAGACTCATTGAATGCGCATAATTAGCTTTCGAAAACTTTGGTTCCTGTGATTGTTCTGCTTTCTAAGAGTACGTGGAAAAGAAGCTGAGCAATTATCGATATCTTAAAAACCTGATTAAAATGTGCACATCACGAAGTTAATGCAAATTTAAGGAATATACATGCTCTAAACGCAAAGCTAACTTAAGTTTAGGTCACAAAATCTAAATTTTGCAAACTAAAACCTGTCAGAACCCTTTCTCTACTGACTCCATTAGATAGGTATATCTCGGATGTTTTTGGTGGTAAAAACCGAAAGACTTAATCCTACAGACCCGATAGTGCTGGCTTCCAATAACAAGTTTTTTATTCAATTATCATTATTTGATAGCATTATAAGACTGGTATTTGAGTGGACAAGTTAACTCCCAAAAATAATTGATGTTGCTAATGCCTTGGGTATATTATCTCCTATTAATCAATTCTACAATTCCCATTACTTAAACTTAAAAATGCTGTTAGTTCAGTTTTCTTAAGACGTCGATAGCAATTATGTCTTTATTACGGATATTCCGTCCAAAATTTAATCTATTTACGAATTTTGGCCTTTGTGTTCTAGAAAAAGTTAGAAGCCCTGCAATTCTCAAGCCGCATATAGTCACGGAAACGTTGATGGTCCAACGCGAATTCCTGACAAATCTATTAATACGGAACTGCGTGCCTCTTTGGGTCCTCTAGGGTACTGCTCACTGGGCGGCTGCTTCTAATGTTGCCCCTTCCTGCATATTAAAATAATCTCAAAGCTCTGGCATCATCTGTTTTCAGGTACAATCTGGCTGTGAATTTTCACAGTCGTAACATACTTTTGGCGGCCATATAGAACGCAATTAAATGCGTTTAATTCAATGGTGCAGTTTTGATTGCGTTTCGCGATAGTTAGTTTTTTTCCGTAACTCACCTCGTCTTTATTATTTTCGTGACACAATATTCCAGTTAGAAAAACAGGCAAATTTCTCTCAGGGGTTGTCTTTTATCACCATCGAGATTAGTCAACGATAACAAAACAAAGCATCTGTTCCCCCAACGCTGAAGAACCAGTCATATCTAATATAATTGGCGCGATCCCCAAGGACGATCTTAAAATTTTTGACGGCTTTTGATGGCCTACTAAAAAACACCAAAAACCAATAATACTGCACACAAAACGTCAATTTTCATTGTCGAATCAAGAGGGCTACACCAAAGAGTAAGTGCTGTTAAATTGCAATTATGTAAACTACTACAAAAATTTGGCCAAAATACAGGTTTTATTTATAGATGTTTTATGAATTAAATTATATGTGACGTATTTAATTATTAGTGTTTTATTTTTTTTTATATGGCCTTACATTCGCGATTTCGACTACGGCAGAAGAGGTTTTGTGGATTTAGATTTTTCATTAAATCAAGGTGAATCTATGAAAATTAAGCTGTGTTTACTGTGGAAGTTGCACAGAGTTCTTATATGTTAAAAATACCTTCTGCGAGGGGAAGTTCATTGATATAATTTTTTGACGCAGACCTTAAATAAATTTAAGTTAAAATTCCGGGAAAATGAAAAATTAAGCATCTGGCCAGAGAATGTAAGTTCATGAATATTAATATGAAAAAAGCATTATATTTATAAAGAAAACGCTATGAAAAAGAAATGTGAAGATCCTTGATAATGTGATGAGAACTAGTCAAGACAGGTTATTATATCTTAATGCTATATTAAGTGTAACAGTTCCAAAAATGAAAAATGTGTAAAATTCGGTTTTGAAGCTTAAGTTTTTTTAAATAAAAGACCGTAGTTAAATCAGTTGTAGTTAATTAGTTTTGTTTACGCTTAAATGAAGGCAAGTTCCAGGGTAAAAGAAAGTTTAATCCGAAAATAAACAGCAACAGCGACAGAATATCTTAATTGAAATCAGCTAACAAGTAACTCTTTCTAGAGCAGATGCTTTACTCATGCAGGCTATAAATCTAAAAACATTAATTAGCTAATCAAATCAAGGTTTTCGTAAGTACAAAATACTCAATAAGAAATTGAACTATTTTGTGAATATTAAATGTCGAAAATATTCTTATTTCGAAGTTATTAATTTTAGAGAAAACCAACAAAAGTAACAATAGTAGTTTTTAATAATGTCCACAAATGAAAAAAAAAACACAACAAGTCGAAAAATTCTAAAATTAATTTGATCATAAAGGATCATTTTAGAAGGTGCAGATATATAAATTCTTTACGAAATGTCAGGTAGGTTCTTTAACGCATTATATATTTTTAAAGTTTTTAATTGGAAACAGGCAGTCAAAAGTCCTGATTCAACTTGCACTCAGGTATTAAACAAATTCCTGATATTAATTGTGATTTTATTAAAATGTATTTCCAGTATTTGTACCATTGAATTATAGGGTATTCCTTAACCACTGAAGCACATTCTAATATTTACGCGCAATTTTGTTAAATTTTCTACAAGAAAAACATTATTATTAAGAGGAATCATTTTGGATAACTTATTCAGTCAACTAACAGTTTAAAAACCCCTTTTCGACCTTGAGCAAGTGCGTATTTAACTGGCGATGCCTAAATTCGCGTCTCAAAAATGTCACCTGTGTTAGGCTACTGGAAGAGTCGTGGGGTTAGTAATTTTTTGCTATTTTATGTCAGTATATAGTGTAGCCATAATGCACCTATATTTACGGGTAACGTTACTTTTTTGACTTCACGAATGGAAATCAGTTAAATGAAAATAAATTGCACTTATGGTTGGCCTACATTGGCAGTGATATATTATTTTATGCACTGTCAATTTCAATAAAAGTTTTTTTTAAAGGACAATTTTCCATATACTTTTTAAAGTTAATTTAACTTAAGATATTTTCATTTTTACTGTTAAAATACGGATGAATCTCTCTAATATTTTATTTGAAACTCTTATCACGAAATTGTTTATTGCAGATTGCTGTGGCTTCGTGTGCTTCAAGCAATCCACACTGTTTAGCGTACTGTTTTTTATATTATATTTTATAATGTTTTTAGCTGGGCCAGCAAATTCGTCTCCTGTTACATTACTGTGGTGAAAAGTTTGATCAAGAATTTTACGTTGCAGGCCCAGGTAAATACACTTCCAGTTATATTTTTAAACACAATTCTAGCTCCTGACTTCTCAAGGGAACAATGGCTTTCAAAAATGGACAAACTTGGCCTTGACTTTCCGAATGTATCGAAATGTTGCTTTTAACTTTTTCAGCTGCCTTACTTTATTAGCGGTTCATTTAGGCTGACTCAATCAACTGCAATTATGGTATATATTGCAGACGAGCATAAAATGCGTAAGTGTGCTTTCTTTTTTATTTGCATTAATATCCTAATTTTGGCCATTAGATTTGCGTTCAAAGATTATTCCTGTAAATTGAACTACAGGTGCAATAATTCACTATGAAACATTGCAGTTTAAGTGCGTTGATAAATCTGTTGTTTATTGTTAACGACGGAAAAAACATTTCCGACTGCAAGTATTGTTTTAGAATTCGGAGTTAATCCCATGACGTCAATATTTCTAATCTGATCAAATGAACTGCATATTCTTTGAATTAAAACCCTAGTTAAATATTAAAGAAATTATTCAATAACCTTATATTAAATTGTATTCCTGACATTTCATTTCAGATTGGGCTAGATAAAATGTGATTGATATTTCTGATTGTGTCTGGCTTACATGTAACTGCCAACTTATTTTTCTAAAAGTTCCAGCAAGTGCAAAAGAGCGTGCGACTCTTCTGATGGTTCACCAGGCTGCCATGGATATCCGAAACGCCTTTTACCGTCTCACCTTCGGCCCAGATTACGTAAGCAAATCCAGAGTATTATAAATTGTTTATTTTGAGTTAATAAGGTGTTCTTTCAAATTGTAGGAAGTAAACAAAATAAAGTATTTGGAAAACCTGCCAGCAGATATCAAGCGCCTGTCTGATTACCTTGGAAAACGCAAGTTCTTCTCTGGAGAAAAGGTAAGCAAATTGCTATTATTCCTTAATGCATTCATGACAGACTCGTTGACTTAATTACTGCACTTTCGGGACAACAAATGACTGAGCTGAAATGTGAACGCTCTTAATAAGGAGCAATTGAAATTTTTGGGAAACTACTTTGGGACAACATCAGCTGACTGAAATCGGTATGATTCAAAAATGCTAATGAAGAACTAGCCTTCTGATGGCAGTTATTCTTCTCATGCCTTTAGCAAAGCAAAATAAACTACTCAAAACAACACCAAATTCTGCAAGCTGCGAAACACGTCTGAAACTGGTGAACCAAACCCTTTTCTCAGTTGGTTATTCACTTCGACGGTCTTGTTTAACTTTCATCATTGCGTCCAGTTGTTTCAGTTCAGCACATATTTTGTAATGTAGATTGTCTTGAAAGTAACTTTAGGTGGCCAATATGTTAAAAAAAAGGAAGCAAAGGCATGGGATAGCTCAACCTAGTTTTGCCGATGTCGTGTGTGTGTTCGGGGTCGTGTATAAAGGTGTCCACTAGCAGAATTTAGATGAATGGTTAGCAGTTTGTGAGACAGGAGAGGCATGCACACATCTATGATTGATTGTGTGAGTCGGGGACTGTGACTGCCGAATTAATGGACGATTCCCCACAAATTCCAAATCCTTTTTAAGTCGTGTAGTTGTTAAGAGACGCTGATTCCTTAATTAGCTAATTATTTCTGGGTAGGGCAAAGATTTCACTGTGTTAGTTAGGTCCGAAACGTGAAGTAGACATTGCGTCGTCTGTCCGACTATGTGTGACCACTCAATTAGGTGGGACACTTCCCGTGAAACATCAGAACTGCTGAGAAGTTGTGGGCGTTCTGTACCTTCTGCTAAGTGCCTCTTACAAGGTGACTCGAGCAGACTGAGAGGTTCTGGGAGGAGCTCGACGAGAACCGCCCTTTTTCGTCAATTTAAACAAAATTGCATGAGCAAAATCTGCTTCCTCTTAGCCTTCTTAAAAACAATTTTGTTCCTTTAAAAATGTTTTCTCGCAGATGACAAGATTTTATATTTTGCACTTGTTCACAGTTTTGCAGTGATTTTGCGATGCTAGAAAATAAAAAAAATATTTACTACTTATACCCACGTGCCTGAATAAGTAATATCAAATGAAAGTTGGTGTTCCTACCCATCTACTCGACTTGTCTAGAGGGTGACTTTTTAGTGTGACTCTTTAAACCCAAAGCTCTCATTTAGGCAAAACGTTTACTACCATAGTTCCAGGTGTCAGTCTTTACAGTGTACAGTTTCCCGTGAATACGTCGGAATATCAATGCTTTAATAATGCACTTTCTTTGTGAAAAAAAGATTTTCTACTTTCGATAATCGACATTTATTGTGAACCCTGATTTTTGGGGTCGCATTGGTTTGCCAAAGTTTTGGAATCGGTGAAAATCCAGTCAGGAACACTTGTGCATTTGTCTCAGTGCAGAATATTTGCTAAAAGTACCGACTTCGTAATTGGACCGCACAGTGCTATTATGTACCCAATGGGGTATTCGTTTAAACAACTTATTTTCAATTAACATATTGCATTGATCCTATTTCACGTGGCTAAAAAAACAAGTAAATTATAAGAGCTTATCTAGGAAACCATGCACAAGTCAATAAACCTCTATTTATTGGGGAGTTTGACAATGGAAAGTAGTTTGTTTAAACGAAATGGGAGCCAATGACCATTGAGTTTCCCCTTTCCCAATTTTAGGTCAATTATCCAGATTTCAACATCTACGATCTTCTGATTGTTTTGTCAACGTATGCGCCTGGATGCCTTGACAACTATGGTAATCTAAAGTCGTATATCAAACGCTTCGAGGTAAAAAATGTTACTATCGCTACTCACTACTTATTTTCACAAGTTATTTCGCAAAACTTCCATTCCCTAAGATGACTTAAAGTAAAATTTAGGTGTAACCGTCACAAGTACTGCACCACTAGCTAAATGAATGAGCCACGCCTTGCATTCATTAGTGCCTGCGGTGTTTTTTAGGACGAAACCCACTTTTTTGTTCTAAAATTGCATCGGCACTTCCCGTTAGTTGCTGACATTTTTCTAATTTGAACTCCTAAAAAGTTGCGCAAAAAGTCCACTTAAATGGTGGTTTGATAGCACAAGGTCCAAGCCAGAGGCCGTAGCAAGTGTGATGCGTTTGTGGTGGCCCTATTTGTGAAAGCTCCCTCTTCTTCCAATTGGGAATTTTCTTCGTACTTACATATAATTAGTAGCATAGTTATATACTGAAGGGTAGAATGCATGGCACGCGTTCTATTTCTGCAGACGACTTTAGATTTACGATACACACTGCCTTATTGTGAGCCTCTGACTTCACCGCTGTATAAGCATCACACATGATTGATTTTGTTGATTTTTTGCTTAACTGATGTGAAAGAAAAGTGAAGAGGCTTGATTAGTTTAAAACGTGTCATGCCAACAAAAGCGTAAAATAGAAGGTGTATGGCTTTTAAAATCTTACCCTTAACCATATAACAAATTTGTAATTTTAACGTGAAGTGGCTTGACTAAATTCACTATTCGATCGTTTTTTGAAATTTCGATCATCGTAATGCAGATTTAGAGAGCAATTAACACTTCTTTTGCGTTTTTCCGTAATCAAGAAAAAATTCACTCACATAAACGGTACCAGATCTCTTGTCCGACGCTAGACAGGACCAGAGTACATGCAGGGAGCTTTAATCAAGCGGATCAACACAGATGTAGTTGTCAGTAGGATGCCGTGGGTGGTTAGGGGATTAGTGTAAATAATAATAAGGACGAAACCAGCGATCCCCAGCATCTTCTCTTATTCTTATTTTAATTTTCACGTTTTTCAGAGTATTCCGGCGATCAGGGATTACTTGAAATCACCAGATTACATTCACCGTCCATTTACAAACACAATGGCGCACTGGGGCTACTACTTCGACTGATGATCTTGCCCGAATTCGCGAACCGTCGTAGTTTAGTCACATTTCGTCTCTTCTCTGTTGTATTTTACTCTCTCACTTTTTAGCATCGAGTCTAATTATGCCACTGGTGTTTATTATCGAATTGTTTCAAAAATTATACATTGCTTGCTTCAAAAATCAATACTTTTAAAGGGACTGTGGAAGAAGCCTACGATTTGGCACTCTACTAAGGGGTTGGGTAAAGCTAAGTTATGTCAACAGTTGTACACTAGAGATTTCTAGAAAATGTTATCCGCTTGCTTCCAGTGGATATTAATAAAAATGTAGATATAAATATGACTTAAACACTAGGAATTAAGAATTGAATGGAAATTGTCGGAAAACTCGTACATTTGGTGTACGATTAAATAGTTCATATTATGACGTCGTACGGCTTGGATTCTCATGTTGAATGCGCCGTATTGGAACCGTGTCAATTCTAGTTACCCTCTGTTTTGTAGGCGTCGGGTAATTAGCAATAACTGTAGAGCGGTACTTAACTAATTTAAGTAGACAGGTTGAAGTGTAACACGTCCCATTCAAGGTTATTAATGTGTTTGATAAAAGTAGTTTTTTTTAATGCAAATATTTGCATCTACCGCTAAGCCACACCCATGCTAACCAAGATGCATAGGTTATGTGGGTATTTCTGGTCATTCTTCACAGTTATGTGTCGTCAGATGGTCTGCGACCTTCATTCTATTGTCTACAGGACACATAGAAGAACATTGATGCTCCATTGCTTAGATCCAATAAAAACAGTGGAACATTATTTGAGCCTAAAAGGCGAGTTTGTGGAATTCATTATGGGCAGCAGTCTCCAACCCAAACCCAGGGATATGCCGTTAATTTCCTGGAATTGACTTAAATAAACTAAGGATTACTGTAGCAATTACTAAGGCCATTTTACGTTTTCTCGAGGAATTTGATAAAAACGTAGGCTAATAAGATGACAAAATGAGATTGACACAGATTTTTATTAACTGGTCTGACCTTACTTTGCGTGGTAAAATTAATCAGCCTATAGAAGAAAGCAAGTTCGCGGCAATGCAAAGAATCCAAGGTTTGGAAAAGAAATTTGATAAGTGAGGTGTAACATTAAAAATCAATTCATTGACTTTAAGGGCAATTTGCACAAGCCCCAAACTTTGACTTTCTTAAAAGTGTCTGCATGGAAATGGAATCTGGACTCCACTGCACGAAATTGGTTGACGTAGACTACTCGTCCGAATGAGTTAAGGGTAAAAGTTGAACTTACAGACCCAATTGAAAACTTGAACAGACATAAATTTAAAATAACAGACTAAATATCTTATAATTAAATTTAAAATAGTTATTTTATACTCAGGGCGATCAGAGTAATCATTCGAATTAGCAAAAAATGAAGTATTATTTTCGGTAACCCTGCTTAAACAGATGGGCTTATATGAAGGTGTCACTGAGATATCTATCAACCTGTACCTATATTTTCGAAAATGCGTCAGGATGAAATACGCTAGTTGATTTGTAACAAGAATATTTGGAATTTATAATTAATACTGATTACTTTACAGCAAATTTTCTTTTTTTGCGGTTTTGAATGCGTATGCGTTAACTTTTATTTGAAGCCTAGCAACTAAAGCGAAACTTAATCAAGATAACATGTTTGCTTTTTTAACAAAGTAAATAACAGAACTTGTGTTATTTGGACAACAACAAAAATGGAAAACGTCATTTGTTTAACTGTAGGACAGACAATTTTCTTCACATAAAAAAGCAGTCACTAAATCCGTTATTTCTTCATCAGCGGAATTCTGGGAAACCATTACGCTAAGTAATAATTTTAAAAATAGTGACAGCGACAAAACAAAGACATCCATTTGATTGTGACTATAAATAATACGTGTACTTTTTCCTTCTATTCATCTTATTGCAGAAACCAATACTGCAGTTGAGATGGAACCTGCATGTGTTGTTGACATTTATAAAACAGATTTGTCGTACGTTTGGAAACATGATATATGAGCTAAAGGTAAGAATGATCCAAACATGTTTAAATAGTTTAATAATCTTTTTAATGAGTCTGGTAAGTATTCTATGTAATTTTGTCGCCCGAATGAACGTTAACACTCGATTTTCACCAATACCTCATATTAAAAATTAATCTTATAAATAATTTAGAAACCCGTTTTTGGTAAATCTAGTGTGAAGCAATCTTATTTCTGGCTGTTTTCTGTTTTTTTTTAACGCTCAAATTCCTAATGTCTTTGCACTTTACACTATGCCGAGCGAAAACTTTTTCATGCAAATTACTTTTTTGCACGATTAAGCGTAGTGCGACATTAATTTGTCTAAAACAATTTGAATTAATCGGAGCAAACGTATTCCGATATGTAAATTTCCAAAAGTGTCAATTGTTTTAATCTGCAAATTATGTCCTTGAATCTCTATATATACGAGAAGCCTTTTAAAATTCATGATAACAGAGTACCTCAATCATTTATCTTTGAAAATGGCTACTACGTGTAAGCAGGTAGATTACGGATATGGATCAACAAATGGTAAGCTTTTCTTTTTTTGTTTGAGTTGTAGGCCCCCACACTTGGTGCCTGACCTGTTCTGCTGCTGCTGGCGCTAGACAGTCTCCAATAAATATTGTCCGGCACCGTTGCGTGGAAGATTTATCGCTTGGTTCCATTAAAATTGTTTCATTACAAAATGTTTCCGAACTTTTCACAAGGAAGAAACACAACTTTCAGGTCTCCTTTGCAAATAAAAAGGGTAAGATTAATACAATGGAAGTAATCACTTGACCGTCACTTCATCTTACACAGTTACTGATGGTTGCACTATTTTTTGTTATCAGCATTGGTGTCTACTGTTAGCTTTGTTAATGGCCATTTGACCTTTTAAAGTTAATTCTACATTAACCTTGGCGTTAAGCGTTAATTGTCTCATTTTTGCAACCATTTGCTTTTTAGCTTCGTTTGTTGAAGGCGGTCCATTGAAGGGAAGATATTACCTTCAGCAGTTCCACTGTCATTGGGGTTGTGAAGACGGCTGGGGGTCTGAGCACCAAATTGATGGCCGCAGTTTTGGTGGTGAATTGCATTTGGTTTTCATGAATGAGAAACACAACTCAATTGAAGAGGCCACTAGAGACTCCGAGGGGCTTTGTGTAATTGGCGTGTTTTTCAAGGTAACCATTTATACATAGGTATTGTATACGTATTGGGTAGGTATTATTAATTCAGTGACCTCAGATTACATTCACTCAATGTTTTACTCTCTAAGTCTTCGCTGACTGACACAAAATAGTTCACGTTTATATATTTACTCGGAAGTAAAAGACAACACGGTACATTTTCTCGGACACATTGACGTTTAGACACATGCAAGGATGTAGATATGATGCATTTTATTTTGCAAAAGTGCACTAATTCTATTCACGAACAGGAACAATAGTTCATTCAGATCGACTGCTTGTATCATTTGGTCAAAGTTTAGTGTTAACCGTGAATTATTGAGCTCTAAATCTGATAATTCTTTCAGCGGTTAGTAATGCGGTTGTATACTATGGTAATCTGTAATCCACTGACAGTTACTTATAGAGATTTTTGTATGAACGTGGTTCCTCATTACCCAAGCTTCTGATTATTAGACGGGTTCGATGATAAATGATTGGGTTCAAAAGAATTTAGTAGTTATTTAGCTTGCAATTTTATCTCAATTTTTCCATCTTATGACTTTGTCAAAACAATTTTAGGTGGATAACACAGAAAACCTGCAAATAAAGCCACTTATTGATGTCATCAAATCATCAAAACCCAACAGCGAACAACCCATTAATGAATACATCGACGTAAAACATCTCATTCCAAGTACGTTTGTTAAAAACAAAATTATAATTTGCTGAAATTGAAAGCTTGATCTCATGTCTAAATTGCCATACTATTTCACACAGGTAGTATCTTTCGTTCTAAAGTTTACCAACCTAAACTGGCCTATTTGATTAGGTTCTTCTACTAGAGCAACATGACTGACCTTTAAAGTCGTTGTGTCGATTACCAGTATACGTATATTAACACTTGTAGGGCTATTTCTCTTTTAGTGCAACCGGTTTAGTTAACTGTATGCTTTCGATCACATCGAATGTCAAATCCTATTTTCTGGTTTACGACAGAATTAAAAGATTCAAAGAGCGAGAGAGGGAGAGGATAGGGATAAAAATTTAGACTCCAAATTAACAGCTATGTTGATTAACACTTATCAAATAATGCCAGAGACTTGCATTTTGATGGATTTTGCAGGAAGATTTATCGCGAAATTTTAATTGTCGAAAACACTGTAAGATTTGAAAATTTATCAAGTTACATTCAGTAAGATAATCAAAACCGTGTTCAGATTGTCAGCTGTAGACTCAATTAATCAGTCACCAATTTCCTTAAGTCAGTGTTTTTTTCTAACAAATTGGAGTAAAAGACGTCTCTCCGAATGTTTCCTTGTGCACAGAACACCCAATAAAGTGGCATTAATATCATGAGCATTCTTCGAGAACAGTGGACCACTGAATAAACTCTTTATAGCGACAACAAAATGCCCCTGACTTATACTCCCAGCCCTAAAACTCGTGGTTCTTTTTAGACTGTGGCAGCAAACACTGTTAACTAAATTTTTCCATCTTACGCTTGGTGTAAGTGATATCCAGGTTATAAACAGGTTGATTTTACTCGACCACGTAGGCCACGGTGACTATTCAGGGCACCGCGACTGCCTTGCGAAGACACACATCCTCTTCGTTGTGTAGATGATCGACTTGCATGTTTTCGACCCAAAATCAGCATCCTTTTGCTGTAGGTAAGACACGTGAAGTGAGAGTATTCTGATAAACACGCAAAGGATGCCGCCCAATTAGGGTTAGCACTGTTGCCGGTTTTAATCCATCCAGCACCGTTTAGATTTCTACCCACGCAGCTAAGTTTGAATATCTGTGAGTTTCACCAGTTCCATAGATAACCAGAGGTGCGTTTTGTGCGTTTTTGTGGCATCAGAATGTTTTTTTTTCTAAGTTGAATTCTCCGAAGAGCACTGTGAGATTTTGTGGCTTAGAGTAATCAAACGGAAGTTAATAGCGTATGATAAGACGATGGTAGTTATTGTCCCGCGTCACCCACCCATTATACTTCCGTTTATTTTGGGCCCAGTGGTTATTCTGTGTGAATGTTTACTAGTTGTGCGCAAACCAGATGAACCTACTACTACTGTGAAACAGTGGGGTGTGTGAGATGTTCTCTAGTGGTCAGGCGTGAAGGCTTGTAGGGCCTTGACGTGCACATACCTTCTTTCTTGGGACTATCGGCGTTGCAAAATTTGGCTTATCGGAGAGCGCCACGTCTCTGTACATGTCTCCAAGTGATTTATCCGGCATTCATTCAAATTAGTGTGATTTAGCAAACAGTGACACGACTTACTTAGCAGCTAGTGGACATTCTTTTTCAGAATGGGAAGATAATTGACCTTCCTTGAGACCATTTTTCATCTCTTGTGCCTAACTACATGAATGGGAATCTAATTGACGCCATGACTCACTTCTGTGGCATAAAATTGTTTCTTGATGTTTAGGTGCTTCAGCTGTTTCTGCGTCCACCTTGCTAAGCAAGTTTCAGGCGATCGACAACCTTAAGAACCGGCATGGTTATGGGCGATCTTTGATAATTGTGAAAATGCGACGCTTGTCGTCTTGAAAATGGCTTCGTGGTATATATCCGTAGCTTGAAGGTGTGGTGACCGATTAACCGAATGCGGCCTGTCGTATTGAATGACTTACTCGTGCTATCCACGTCAAATATTAGGATTAAGGCCTTTGAAAGCGTAGACTTATGCTCGCGAAAACTGCATAAATGAACAGGCACCTGCCAGCGAGGAAGAATTAACATGAGGGGAGCCCAGCTGTTTGGTGGACCACCAAGACAGTTCTCGGTGGTTGTGTTAGTGGGAATTTACGGTCCCACCGCCTGTGAGAAAAAATGAAGGTCATTAGGTTATTGGGATGTGGGTGGGGGACGTCAAGATGGACGCTTGTCCCACGTGAATGAAACCCGTCCAGACACCGTGGTAATTCACCCCTCTCTAACTGTCAGTATGTCTGTTCAGTCTCCCTTCGTCAATGTCTAGGTTGTTTGCGTGTTCGCGCATTGCCCGTGGCTTAGAAGAGTCAGCGACTCAGTGAACACAGCAGCACGGCTAAGTTGGGCCGTCTAGTAAACGGTTTTAGAGTCTTAGCTTGTGGTCTCCTCAAACTTCTCCCGAAACAGCACTCCGTGACCAGGCGGCCCCGAGATTGTAGGTTCGGGACTTCTACCACCGAAAACCGCAGCGTGTCCGCCCGGTACTTCATTGGCCTTAGTATCATCAACTAACGATGCAAGCAGAAACATTTCTGCTCCACCAAAAAAACGATGACCCATTTATATATCACGGTTTAAAAGTTGATTATTTTGTTACCACCAGCTAGAGGTTTCCTTTGCTGAGTCTTCAAAAGACCCCACGATGCTCTGGTTTGCTTCTCATAAATTACATTGCCTTGTCCTTGAAAATCTTGAAACATCTAGAGTCTGCAGCATTCGTAGACTTTAAGAGGATAGACATACATTGCAGCAAAACGGGGGTTTGCAAATCACGTAAACATTTCCCGGAGCTAACAAAATCCTGGGTAACTTTGTGCAGCCCGTAGCATTTGCTCGTAATTAGTCACTCTTCGAGTTTAAAGTTAGGTAAGAAGTGACGTGCCTAGATTCCCTTGGTAGACGCCAATTTTGCGATATTCCAATGATGAAATGTTATTGCCTCTTTTCCACGTTGCAACTTTTTCGGTAGGCACTTTGTCCTGAATACGGCTCAAGGCCATCAGGGTAGATCTTGAGTACTTTTGGTTGCATCTACCATAAAAGCTCAGGTAGGCCCAGAATCACATGCGTGGATCCACAAATGGGGTTTTTTGTAGGGTAATTGTCTCTCATATCCAAATCACGTGTCAATTTCTCGACCTGTTCACGCGCCACACGACTCCTGCATTTTGTAGTTGCTTGTAGAGAGGCGGTGCAGTGACGATGTGCCTCATCCACCTAGCTTTGATACGTTCTGACCCCGAACGTAGCCCAATGTCATGACAACTCTATCTTAAAACCGTTGTTCGTGAGAACGCGGCCAAAATTAGGGACAATTTGACTCCTTCTCGCTAAAAACTGAACAAGTGACCCAATCCAGCCCCTCTCTGTTAATGTAACACACAGCGAGAGAACTGTGCCGTGTCACTGCAACGGACGTTGCCATTGTGCACGCCAAACACATCACAGGTGTAATTAAGTAGCAATAAAAATTTAAACCGGAAACCTCCCTTTATACAGGTCTCAGTCGCTACTTCACATATGAGGGTTCTCTCACAACGCCGCCCTGCGCTGAATGCGTTCGTTGGATCATCTGCGCCGAACCACTGAGAATTTCTACGGAACAGGTATGAACCTTTGCGCCTTTTGTTTGTAAGGAATACTGGAAATTGCGTCATCGATTTCAGATTATTTAAGTACTATCTGTAGATCAAAATCACCTACACGTATACCTTGGCGTAACGATTTAATTCCCGACTTTCGACGTAAAGGCAAAATACTTTCATGATTTGGTTTCCCGTGACCTCAGACAATCGGATTTCCTTTAATCTATTGTCTGTATTTCTCGGAAAATCTCCAAGAACGCACCCGTTTCATAAGGCGACTGCCATTTCTTCATTTGTGTCAATCTTAATTAACCTGCATTCATAGCCGATCGGTTTTTAATAACCCTGATGTAAATTTTAAAACTAATCCCCGCCAATATTGTTTAGTAATTTAATTATACTTTTGAGGCGATAGGGCTACGCAAGAAGCATTGTCTATTTCCTCTCAAGTCTGAAAGTTGAATGCTTGCTCTAGCAATGCACTGAACACTCGAAAGATTTGGGAAAATTGGACTGTCAGAAATTACTTCAAGATCCGCTAAACTCACCGGAAGAACCATCTACCCAGAAACTGATTAAAACTACACAAGACGTTTGTCCTAATCAACTCAGGTGTCAGGTTCGATCAAAAGGAACTAAATTCTTCCACTGCGACTGTTTTGACACACGAGGCAAACGCGGATGTGACAGCACAGTGGTGGGGCCTAGAAAAGTATGCGGATGATTAGAATGAGCACCGCTTTTTACTGTTTACCTTCTGGTTCTGGTCCAGATGATCGAGTTGGTCTTTGCATCAATAATATGCTTCTTTTTTTTATGAAAATCATGTGTGGACCGATTACGTGTGCGCTTGCGTGCGTGTGTTTGTGCAAGGACCGACAAATAACTGCACTGTTCCACGCGTCGATGGGCTAACAACTAGACTGGTATTCACCGGGAAATCGACGTTTGCTTGATCAGAAGTCGTGTGTCCGACTGGCCAACCTGATTGGCCAATTGCTGGTGGCATGTCACGTACGCAGGGATGCAACTGTGCTGTGAAAAATAACTGAGTTTCCCAACACCATTGCGTAGTGCTTTCTTGAATGACCCTTGAAAGGGGGATTTAGATAAACAACTTGGCAAAGTGGGGGATAGCTAGTGTCCTTTCATATTTTGTAAACAACTAGCAAATCTGAGAGCATGTTTTGCTTTGGAAAACATTCATCCAGACGGGTTGGTCCTCAAAACTCTGTTAGTGTTTAACAGACCGGTAATTTGATCTGATTGTGACCTTTCCCTTAGACTTCCGCTCAGTGGCTGTCACATCTGACCTGGGCTGTCGTGGGGGGGGGGTGGTTGTCACAGTTGCAGACGAGATAGGCTGATGTCTGTGAGAGACACATGATTGTCCCTCTGGTAGGTCGAAGGCAACAGGTTGCAGGCAGTGTTTTTCTCAAAAACAATCCCATTTAAGAGTCAAGTTGCTCTTTCAGAAGTTCACGCGTAAACGTTATTTGGTGGAAGGAGTAGTGCCGCCTTTTTGGAGAACTTGGTAGCCGCAGTGCTTCGTAGTGATGATTTACTGTTAGTGTGAGACAAATCACTTTCCAGTTGCGTAGTACGAGTCGTTTACGCAAACCGTCTCGCATAGTAAATAGAGTGCTGACCTCGCATCGGCAGTGGGATGTCTACGAGACAGTGTTGATTTAAACGAACAAAAAGTACACGTCTAATTCCGACAATCTTGTTCACAGTACTGGTCACACTGTAGTCGGAGTTGGCTTCCGCGAAATTGACGCTGTCACCTTATAGCTCCATCCATTCGAGATTTTGCGGCCAAGGCAGGTATGACTAGCCATCCTACCTCTTGGATCGTGTTTCGTGGCCTTCTTCATTCGGTTTTGGAGACAGTCTCCTGTTGTGGAAAGTAATCAAGCACTTTAATTGGCGCAAGTTTTTTCTCACCCTTGTACGTGACTGAATCAACGCCAAGGGGACTATTCACAAACCAGCCAGCTTTGGGCATTGTGAGCCAGAAATGCCATCAAAAACAGCAACCCCACTATATAAAACTAACACAATTTTGTGCACTGTATTTTTTGGGGACGTCATCAACGTTCATGCATAGTCACAAACTACGTGAAATGGTTTCGTTTGCTTGCGCTGTCAAGGACAGAAGAGAAATGCACTTAAATTGCATTCTTGACTTTGCTTTTGCTGGTGCATTAGACTACGAAATTTTCCAAACTTGAATGACGACTACGTGGAGGTAAAACAGTAAGATTAATAAACCTTGCTTTCATCTGCATAATACAACCAATGTTTGAGGTGTTGGTCAAGGCAAATACATTCTGTGCTATAGAAGACTGCAGAATTTGCTTCTCTTGTATTGGCAGAGACAGAATCTGACTTTTTGGCTTAGACTCATACGGTCGAATTGTATTAAACATTCACTGTACACATCCCAGTTAATTCCAAGTCAAACAGCATGTTTAGGGGTCAGATAATTTGTATCAGAAAAGACGTGTGTACACTGCTAAGAAGACTAAACCTTCCTTAAAAGTTTAGTTCATGACCTACGACTTCCAGTGGTGCCAATAGGAAAGAAGGCTATCTTGTGGCTTCAGAATATTCTGAACCAAGAAAGGTTTAAATTTAATTAATCAATTAATAGGTGATACCTAAAATAAGGTGTCTACTTAAACTAATTGAATGTTCAGCCAAGTACCAAGTGATGTGGGCTAGATTGATCTTAAGCAGTCACTTTCCACCAACTGTGTTCACGCAAGGACGTATTTTGTTTGAATCCAACGCTGCCATTTTTAATTTCAGCTGGCTGCTATGCGCACAATGCACTGCTGCAACGACTGCAACACCAACGAGAATTTCCGTCCACCCCTGCCATTGGGTAAACGAAAAGTCACCTGTTCGTTCTCGCAAAACCTCCACTAGACGACATTCCACTTCTGCTTTTGCCTGTCTGTGCTTTTTTCTTTCCTCGTGGCGTCTTAGCACGGTCACTTTGCATTCTGTGATTCACGCCATTTACATTACCATTCTCCCTGAGCTGTTGTAAGCACTCGTGCTTTATAAAGTCTTCTTGTGTAAATGAAGACACCTTTGCCATAGTTGCAAATCTCTTCAATCAACCAAAACACTTTCCCGACAGGGACTATAACCTACTAGCTTTGTGGAGCCTCTTACCAACTTCTACTCACTAAATACCCTCAGAATTATGGTTATAAAATTTGCAATTTGCTACTTGAGTTTTTGTAAATTGAAGCCGCAATTTGACTGCGGGTACCAATGTCCTCGGACTGGAAATCGACAGGTGCCCGTACTGTGCACCCCCCCCCCACTAATTTCTGCATGACGCACATACCAAGACCCTTGTTTAAGGGAGATTTACGTAAGCCCACGTGACTGGGACTTATTCCCAGGAAGTAATTTAATTCAACTGTGGGTACAAATGTCCTTAGTTTCGAAATCGACAGGCGCTCGTTCTGTGCAGCTCTCTACCGATTTCTGCATGACGCACGTACCAAGGTTTTTGTTTAAGGGAGATTTATGTAAGCCCACGTGATTAAGACTTATTCCCAGGAAATAATTCAACCGTAGGTACCAATGTCCTTAGATTCGAAGTCAGACATCCGTAATGACATGCACGTTGGGTAGAGTAGGCTTTTAGTGCCAAAGTTAGGTTCACTGGTCCCACGTTTTGCAAGTCGCAAACTAGCGCTCTTTGCCTCTAGCCTCCGCTCGCTAGCGTGATGTCGGCCTACTGTCGTCCACTCAAGGAGATACAGTGGTGGATTAAAGTAAGTGTGAGAGCTCTTTCGCGCGCTGCCCTAGGGGCTTATTTCTATTTTGCTGGATGTTACGTTTGCCCGTAACCAAGAGAAAACGACTGAGATAACGGTACCGGATCCCTTGTTGGCGCTAGCACCGGCCTTCTCACGCCAATACAAGAACAAGACCAGAGCTTTAATCACATTAGCACGTGCAAGTGAGTTGTCAAAAGTGAAACTAATTGGAGTTACAGTTTATCTTGACCCGATAAAATGTGTAATAAAACAGGTGTCAGGATATTAATGTAAATAATCACAAAAATCGACGATGAGCAATCTTGGGGAATCCTGGATCCCCAACACTAGGCGCGTTCCGTGACCGGAGGTGTCTGTGTTCAATTTTGCACACACAAAAAATAACCCAATCACAACCAGATCTCATATGTGTGTTTGTATGTGGCAGTTGACATAGGAATGAATACCAAAACGGACGATTGCATCGAAGTACATTTATTTAAATCCTAGCCAGAGATTGGTTGGGCTATTTACGCAAAATTAATGTTGGAATTGGAAGAGGTTTCGTTAAAAATTATGCCAAAGGTATCGTGTGCGGGCGTTAGGAGGCTGCATTACTCCCTCTAAAATATTCTTAATGGAAACCGTCGATAGACAGCCTGCGCTTCAAAATCCGCAATTCCTTTGCAGGCGAGACAACATTAAGTGCTTATGTGGACCAAGTGGTTTGATTTGAAACATGCTTTCAGCATATTTCACCTGCGACTGGTTACTCACGGTTTTCAGTAAAATTGCGACAGGTCAAGGTTCGCCTCTCTAACCCTCACGTCTTAGTGCATCACAAAAATGCCCATAACTCCAACACGCTCTGCGCCCTGTCACGCTAGTCCTGCGTATCATTCTGCCTTTGATCATGCAATTCCACTTGGCTAATGTATAGGTTTGTCTGATACGCACTCGTCATTACTCTAAACCTTACATTACTTATTTAACACTGACCACTTAGCTTATTCCAAATGTAGATCTCCTTACAGTAACAGCAGTATCATTCTTTTTTGCTATTCTACGTGATGTGTCGCCTGGATTTCAATGTGAGAAAATCAGCAAATTGTTGACTCGTACCACGGAATCCTTTCAGTTGCTGATACCAACCAGTGCAGCAAAAACGACGGCATTTGCATTCTCAGTTCGCCTTCAAGCAGTTTAACTGGTAGCGTGTGGCATAAAGTGAGGTTCGTTTTCGCAATTCAAGCCTACGGCTAAGTTAGATTTATCGCCCCACAGTGCCTAATACAAACGTTAAGAATGCGCTGCAACATTTGTCCTTGTTCGAACTGAGAGGCTGGCTGTTTGTTCTTGCCTAAGTTGTTTGTGCTTGTCGCTACGCCAGAGGGGATGGCTTGATTTCCCACTCCTGTAAAAAGACTCCTGTTGGTCAGTTCTGTGAGCTTTAGAACGAGGTTTGCGGGGAGGCATGTAGGCCTAAAATTGCGTCGAACTGAGTCATCGACCTTTCTTAACGCCACCATGCGACGCATTTGCCGAAAGAGCCGAAAGGGAGACTCGAGCAATTCAATAACATTTGAATACGTGGAGGACCGTTAGATAATAATCTGAATGCAAAATTGGGCCTTAATCTGCTTGTTGCTGTGTTTCGAACAGGACTTTACAGCCATAAGGTTACTCATTGTTACCAGAAAAGAGAGGGTAACGAGATATTCTGAACAAAATCACCAACCGGGGTCACCAAATGTTGTGTTAGCTTACAACTATACGTGTTAACCTGGAACACGAAACAAGCAACACGACAGGCAACAGCAGACACCACCGTTCGTTGGCGTGTGGACGGGCTCATCAACAATATGGTACCCCCCCCAACCAATGAAACATGAGAATGAGTCATCGACACAAAGCTGCCTGTAAATTAGTTTAACTCACGTGCGTGCGCTACAGTCCACTTCACATCCATTCTTGGCCGAAAAACCAGTGTGAACGTGGGTTTTTTTTCGACACATCTAGGATATGAAAATTTACTGGCCAGGCGGCATCTGGTCTTCGCTAGCACATGGTCCTTGTAGCAGACACTTGCCGCGTTGATGCTAGGGGTGACGTGTTTGCTATTCGTCTCTGCCTTTCATATAATCTTATTTTTTTGCAAGTGGTCACTACAGCCAAATATTGTCCAAAAACCACCATCGTAGAACTGGTGACCAATTCAGCTATTAATTGAATACGTGACCGGCCCCCACACCTCGAAGAAAGACGAGACCTCTCAATAGCATTTGTAACATCTTCGTCCTTCTCTTCTGATCAACCCAGTCAACTCCGACGGCTCTGGTGGTGTCACAATCATTGGGACGGTTTTTCACGGTGTAGTGAATGCTCACGTGGATCGCAATGGCCAAAAACCACCAATGTTGATAAGAGTTGCTGTGTACAAGTATACACGGGTGTGCGTCGGTTACGTAGGAACGGGTGAGAGCAGCTTATACACCTTGAGTGGGCAACCCCAACGCACTAGCAACAATATTTGAAACCCTCCTATCGAAGTTTTTGTGTTTCACCCAAACACCTCACACGTCCACTAAACTTACTTTTCACGTTGTGGTCTCACGATGGCACCTGTACAGCTCACCTCCATTCAGTAACCCGGAGAAGAGGTTTTTAACTTTCCCGTGGGGATCCCCTAGTCCCGATTGGCATTCGTGACTGTTTCTTTGTTGCCACGGTTTCTTCAGTAGCTGTGATAATTTGTGCAGGGCATCAAGTTATCGCAGCCCCAGAAAATGTGCCTTAAAGCACCGTCATTACCTGGTGTAGATGGCTACATTTAGGAAAATTAGGTCCGGACGTGGACCCAGGTTCATGGACCAAGAACTTATCGATCTCAGTTTAGTCTTCATCAACATTAACAGCATGCCTTTAGCGAGTAGTGACAATGATTAATAGCCACTGCTTCGATAAAGTAAACTTTGGCCTTTCTAAAGTTCATTGGACTCCCACCTCTACGCGAATGACTTGATTTGTACCGACAGCATACTGAAATAATGCCATGAGACTACTGATTTATAGAAAGAAATAGTATAAGACGCAGAACACTCAAAACTACTATTCCTGCTTCATTTTGGCATAGATTCCGTCAATCTTTGGGGTATTTCTCTCGCTAGAATATCGTTTTAGCCAAATTAGGAATCAAAAAGTGCCACCAATCGATTGCAAGTTTACGAAAAATTTTTTTTTAAAATTCCAAATGACCTCTTAATGACTCTGACTAAGTCTCTTCGTGGTTCTCTGGTAATTAACAAGATTCATTACTTTATACATTATTCTAGGTAGACATTTCGACCATTTTCTGTTTAAAATGTATTGTGTCCTCAGAAAACACACCACGCACTGAAAAATGAGCAGTGCCAACATCTAAAAATAGGTAGTTTCCCTTGTAAAATGACCATACACGTCAGTGACTTTAACGAGTATTAATTTTTCGTTCACTTTATCGACCTCCTTTCGGGGTTATTTGAACGAACAGGGAAAATACTTGCCAAAATGATGGGTTTATCTCATTCAATTAGCTCTTCCTTGATGATTTTAATCCTCCAAAGGTTATGTCATGGATCGAACCAACAAGACCTCTGCGTCATGTTTTCCGTTTTGACGTAAGCACTTTGGCAAGTTCTCATTTTGGATTACTGCTATTGAACCAAGGAAACAAAAATCCCCAAATACGTTAGCCTGCCAAACGCCGAAATACTGAACTCCTGTTTCAGCCAGTAATCTTTGCTAGTTATCGCCGTGACGCCATTTTGACAGGCAGACAAAGCAGGTCAATGTACCAGTGGCGCAATAAAACATGATGGGAACATCTTTGGGGAAGTTTAAACGCTAATAAAACCTTTTTCGGTGCTTAAATTACGTTGCAAACTTTCATGATGCATTTCTCAGCTGTTTGGAATCGTCAATCACGTGGTTAAGTCAGTCGCCTCAATTTTAAATCCAGTGGAAACATAAGTTTACTCTATATTAAAGGCCACCTTTTTTCAAATAACGTGGCGAGTACATTTATCTACTTAAACTTTTTATATCCTGTGATGTCACACTGCCCTTCCAATCTCTTCAGGATACACTTTTGGAAGGTTCTGGCTGCGCAGAAGAATTATTTACAAACACCAGGAACAGAAGTTGACCATTTGCAAGTCGATTTACCGTCTTCGTCACCGGGTCTTGAGAGCTATTAGGCCACACATCAGACGAATCGGCAAAGTGACCTTTACTCCCAGACATCGTGTCTTGCCCATTTCCCTCGGCGCACCGTCGATAAGGCTGTGTACGGTAATGTGCCGGTCAATATGATTGGCTGGCAAGAAAGTATTTCCGGTAGTGCAGCAATGAAAATCTACCATTCAAAGAGTTTCGTAAACTTAGGAATAATGCGCTTCCTGATGGTGCAGGACCAGGACTACCCGTCTAGAGACTCAGGCGTAACTTTTCGATTGATTTTTCACGGGTTACCAACACTGTTTGAGGCCGTGCATTGTGTAGAAGGCGAGCGATTCGTGACCAACCGACACGCGAATTGACCGTTTCGTTTCCTTTAAGTGACGCACAACACGCAAACCCTAAACTGACAAAACACGCATTTCATGCAAATCGGGTTTCGGTGTGGTGTGGCTCGGTAGAGCACCCTTCTTTTGTCAGCGATCAATTTTTCATTACCAGTGATGCTTCCATTCGGGATTGCGTTTGTGGATCAAGTATTGTTTAGTTGTCTTCGCTGAAATCAAACTTCGATTATAGAAGAACAATAAATTGAATAATCTTCCCGTAATCTCGTGCACCACTTTAATTACCGCAACTTAATTAAATTAAAACCCAGATCTGGTCATAGTCTACGTCAGTGTGACGACCAGAACGACTATAACCAGCTTTTAGTTATAAGTCCCCGAGATGACATTATCTCATTCAATCTTGATTTGTGCGTTGTGTTTAGCGGTCAACGCCGACTTAGGAGGATAGGTTATATCGATAGTGCTTGTTTTTTGTCTAATCCGTTGTGTAATTTACCTTAAAATTACTCGCAATTGAATTTAAATTTGAAAGAAAAATACGTGTTGCACACGGAAATTCTTTAAAACATACTTAGCTTAAGATCCTGCCTATAAGTTATTTATGCTAAATGCTTTAAGTTGAAAAGTACGAAGTTTGTGGGTAAAATGAGTCAACTTCTGAATTCCAACGAAGTTAGTAAACGGATCACAAACCAATTGGTCATTAAAAATGAAATTTGCACAAGCTTGGAATTTGATCTAATCTGGTTAGCTCTGGGTAGGGTGAAGGAAATTTCACCACCCTGGAATGGATTCTGCTAATATCACTAACCGGTCTGCTGGGTGTAGACAGAAATTCACCACCCAGGCCACGTGTCTTTGACAAACCCTGAACACACTGCTCACTTGATATCATCCTCATGCCACAGTCGCCTTCTCTAAGTGTCTATTCAAATCGCCTCCTCAATCCGAAAGGAAACAGTTCTTAAAATGAGATCTAGGAAGGCAAAATATCCAAGTAAATTAAATTAAACTAATTAAATTTAAAGTCTACTCACAAAATCAGTCGAGATTATTTAGGTATCATCTTGTTAAGCAAATTTTTACCACTACCGATTTAAACACCTGTCATCACTGCGGTTGGGAGCCCAGTCTATTTTAACTGATTGTGTTGTGAGCAGGTTGTTAAGGCTATACCCTTGTTTGAATGCTAAAGCTCATTTGGAGGGGAAAAGATTCAATTGTTTTTGCTAATTACCCCCGAGTACAAACTGGGGGCACGCCTTAAGCACACTGTGCCCTTTAATTATAAGGCCTCGTAGTCAAAAAGTCCCATTCAAAAAGAATGCGTTAATTGCATGGATAATATTTCTTGTCTCTTCAATTACAACACTCGATGACCAACAAGTGACCTAACTATTTCTCCAAAATTAGGCTACTTTTCGTGCCATGAGCAAATTCGAGTCGTTCTTAGACACTGTCAAGCCAAAGGACGCATTCTTGGAAGTAAATCACGAATGATTGGCCGATTCTGTCATGGCTATTTATGATGCTGATGATAATGATGATGACTCCACCTGCAGCCTCTTTGGGTTTTCAAGGCAAAATTCATTAAATCCATGATTTCCCACTTCTGAACACGCCTGGAATGCAGGCAACATGGCGGACAAGCATTTTTAGATTCCTAACTAAGCGAGCATTTAACGGGTAGCGTAAGCCTTTGCCGACGCACGTTTTCTAAACCCAAGTTGCTTGTGGAAATCACTTTTGCATCACGTGATGCCAGAGCTTGGAAATGGCCTTCGAATTGCATTCTTAGGGGGGGGAGGATTTACACATGTTAACGGGCTTGGTGTAATTGCTTTTCACCAACTCATCCGAGGGTGCAGCGGGATTGGTTGACCAAGTGATTGATATAACGGTGCGAATTACGCGGTAAATTCAAAAATGAACTAGCGAGGTCTTAACATAACACTTGATTACACAAAAATGCATACCCCGCTTAGGTAAAGTGTGTTTTAACTGACTGCTGCCACTTTAAAAATGGAAATTGTACCCACCAAAATCAGTTACTTCCAGACAAAAAATTGGATGGGTGAATTAATTTCGGATAACTTGCTGCGATAAAACAAAATGGTGTTTGCCTACGACGAAGACTTTAAACACGATAGGGAGCGATAAAATTTGTTTTGCGACAGTCGCAGCAGGGCTCAGTTAGAATGATTAATGAGGGCTTATTTTGCTTACAAGTTGTTGCAACTATGGATTGCTGCCTTGGCGTAGTCTCTTGCATTCTCTGTTAGACAAATTACACCGTTTATTCATTGTGGCACAGATTTGGACGAGGGAAATCTCGCCATGTAGTGCCATTTGCTCTATCCATTCCTGCCACTTCCCACGCTGCTGGATGTGCTATTTGAACTAACTACAAAGTGGAATAATCGCAGCAGGCTTAAGAGGGAGCATTGGACGAATTTAACAATAGGTCTTAGTGGGCCCTAAACGTTTACACAACCACCCACATTTACAGACGCCACATGACGCGCCGTGCCTAGTGGGTGAAAAACTCTATTGTCCACTTCGTTGGGTATTTTATTTACGACTTTTTACAATGAAACAATAAGTGTCAACTCAGGGTGTGATGTTGTAGTAAACGTGCATTCATTCACACCCAACATATCTGCCGGTGCGTGTCCAGACACAATAGGGATCCACCCCTTTCCAACAGGATGCATTTTTCGGTATCATTGTTTTTGACAATGCTTTTGGGCATGCATCCGTACGTACATATCCCCCGTACACTGGACTCAGTAAACACAACGCGACAGTGTTGGACAGTCTAGTAAACGGTTGTGTTACTATGTTAACAACCTTCAACGGTAACTGCATAGTGTAACAGGGCTTAGACTATCTGAGTGTGACCAGTACGTGATCACCTAGCTCACCTTCTAAAGTACCTTCCCATGGCTGCGAACCTATCTCAGGGTTGAGATTCAAATGACGAATTTTGCAGCATAAAATAAGTCTCAAAGTTGGACCTAAGATAACAAGTGAACGGTGTGTTCAGTGGTTGGCCTAATTGATAACACTGAAGTATTAACTTGGCACGACTGTGTGAAAATGCGGGCGAGGAAGAACGGAAGACATTTCTGTGTGTGAACGCGTTAGGCTTCAGTATTTTCATGTTAGATTACTTAGTCGTCAGTGTGGACATATCTAGACTGCGACATTTCGCCGTGATACTGGGCAAACAATTGGAGGCCTTCTTTTTCATTCGGCGGCATTTCCGCCACACGCTAAGCAGAGTAGTCACACGAGTGCATTATCGTCGCAAACCATCTGGATTTATCGCCTCCTTGATTGGGTTCTTCCGTGCTGAACATCAAACGCACCCAACCTGTCACGCGAATGCTCGCTTGCCGGTGGGCGGTCGCATGCACATTATAAGTTCAAAGTTCTTGTGCATCTTCGTTCCACGGGGTTGTTAATATGGTGCTTTAATAATGGCCACTTGAACGGTCCGAGCACTTGACGGCACTTGGGTGGTTCCTGTTCTAGACTCTTTGATTCTAAATTATGTGGTGCTAAGAGATTTTTGTTCGGCGTCGCAACGTGCTGTCCATTTGCGCTCGATACTGATTTACCGTGAATGCAATATTCATTTGTGAACCAAACCCATCTCAGTAGATAACGGCTTGGTGGTTTGATTCTACGGAATGACATTTCATAAGAGCCTTTTACTTGAAATGCTTGTATGCCTGGACTTCGGGATAACATCACACGCAGGGTGTCTGCCGAATCTACACAAATTCGGTCAATTGAAGGAGACGAAATTTCAAAATATGGCACCAGGCAGCTGTTACCCCCATCAACATGTTAAAATCTTCCTGTTTTTAGTCACAGAACATGATTGAGTAAAAACGTAAAATGTAAACCACTCACCTGACTACCTGAGTTCTTCTGTTGCTAGCACAAAACTTAAAAATTCACAGAGTGGTTGTCGCAATTAGCTATGCTTTTCATTATCCGGAGGCAATTTTTTAAAATTTACTATTAACTGGAATTAAGGTGATTCAATTTGAAATGGCCTGTTCTCCACCGCACACCGTTTGCAAGCACTTTTAATAATGTTAATGCCCTCATACACGGTCTTCAGGTTTGTGCGAGTATCGGGGAAAATATTTTGCTGTCTTACTACCGGAAACATTCAGCCTACCTGAGTCACGAAGTGCCGAGTCAGGCTAACCAATTACCGCTGACCACCTCGGCAAATGTCACTGGTTTTCGCTGAAGAAAAATTGGATCTACAGCAGAAAGTGTTTTCGAAATTTCACTACCCTGAATCCTATGTTATCTGCTACCTGAATTTTTCCATCTATGGCTACAGTAGTGTCGTGAAAAATATTCATAGCCATGACAACTGGGCAACGCTGATTTTTCTAGTTCGGCCGAAAGTTGTTTCGTGAATAATTAAATACTGCACCCAATGAAGTCCTGTGTAGGGCCACAAAGCTTTTTTACAGAAGACGTTAATGTCTCGACCAAACGTGCCATAACGCTTTTTCTAAATGAAGGCATTCTGCTTAGGATAACCTTCAAATATCACTTTTTTGGTTTGCTAGATTTCTTGATATCAGCCACTCGTTAATTTGTTTAAATTGGTAACCTGCAAATTATCGATTTTTGTAGTTTGCCAGATTGGTTGATTTCAGCCACTCGTTCATTTGTTTAAATGGCTTCTACGAATTACATCGATCGATTATTGAAATGCTTATAAGTACGTACCTAAAATATTAAAATTCTGCCAGAAATGGTCGCTTTGGCTCCAGAAATCTGATTTACTGAGTTGCATGCCAACCGCTGGACTCGACAGAAATCTCCACATCCTCAAATGAAGACCGTTTACACAACGCTGTTTTAAAATTTTTAAATTCACAAAAACACCGCCATTTATCACTACGTTTTCGAGCTAAACTCATATTTTTTTCGCAAATGCAATCTAAAGCACTTTTAAGTTCAGTGTGGAACTGACGTTTCTAAAACGACTTTTCACTGTTACTCAAAATAGAAACAAAATGCCCGTTTGCCAGCCAACAGCCCCAGGAAACGCTTTTAATCTACAGCAAAACTCTGAAACGTTTTGATATTTAGCTATGTAAAATGGCAAAATAGCCAAAAATACTAAAATGCTGACAGAGAATAATTTTCAATGAACTAAAACAGGAGCCTTAAGCTCTCTCTACATAATTTTCTTTCAATCGTCATGTAATTGGTTACGAAAATCCAACCAGTATATTTTAAGCAAAGTTTCATTTAAACCTTCCTTCTGCCAGTGTAAAACACAGAAAACGGCTTCCTGTCAGGCAGCCAGCAAGATACCATCTTTGTTTTCATTCCACTCCACCTCGCTAGTAATTTATTTGATTGCTTGTAGAAGAAAGAGCACACGCAAGGGAGATGTGCGTTGCAGTTTTTTCCCAGCTTTAGCCACGTATTGTGGTGACGCTTTGTTGACGATCTTTTTGGGGATTGGCAAGACGACGTGCACTGTAAGTTTGTGTAGAAGGGATAATTGTGCCTGGAAAGGTGTCAATAATTATTGACAATTTTAAAATTGAAGATACAGCAGGAGGGAAGGTATGCGAACTCAGTTTTTCAAGACATCCTAGAGACCGAGCATGTGGTCTTGAACCACACCGGGGCCACTGAATTAACCCTGGCCCGATTGCGCTTTCTTGATTCCAGCGATGAAGATAAAGACCGGAGAGGTCGTGGACACAAGCGTTTACTTCAGAACTCAACCAAGCTGGTGTCGTGGGTGGCGTCTGTGCGTGTATTTATAGCTTAAATGTGGGAGTCATAGGTGGGCTAACATCGAGATCTAGTTGTGAGGATAATCCAGGATAAATATCAGTGTGGATGAGGGGGGAGTTGAGGATCCGCGCGGCTTGTGAGATGCTGCAAAAAGGGGGACCCTGTGTCGGAGGCTGGAGTGACCGGATCAACGCTAGTCACAACAGCCCTAAACAGGGCTAAACCTGACCTATTTTGCAGTTAAAAGGTAAGAAAAGGCGTAGTTGATATCTTCCAATGTGAATGGGAAACTCTAATTCAAGCGAATCTTACCATGGGCATTTTGTGAGCATATTGTTTCTATAAACAAAAGACTGATTCGAGGTGATCATCAGCTAGGCTGTAGACAATTTTCTGTGTAATTAAGAAGTTTAAATTTGTACCAAATTCACCCCAATATTTACACTCATGTCAAAAATTTGTATTAAAATCAGTGTTCGTGAGTGTGAATGGGTTTTTTTAAAAATACTAAGGTGCGTGCCGAGTCAATTACCTTTTCATGTTTTTAGCAACATAACGCAATCACACATGAGGCCATAGCGTGTTTTCGTGTCAAGGCCAGCCAACGTCACAGCCAATGAGAGGCGAACCGACGTGGCCCTCAGCCCTTGCCTCGTTTACATACAACGGATTGTTTTTAAACGCTCTGGTACTTTACTTATTACTTATCTTTGTGCTTTCTGTTGCATTAAAAGCCACCACCTAGGCCATCAAGGCCGGCCCTGTGATTTGGTTTTAATTGCCCTGCTTGGAAAGGGCGTCGCTTGTCAAAACGCTCGAGTCGAATGAGCCTAATTACAGGGATGGGAAAGAGCAATTGAGGCGCGGTAAATTTTTTAGAACAATTCAAAACTAGTTATATTTCTCTGTGTTTGGATGAGTTTGGTCCATGAATATACGCAGTTTGCACTGGAATTTTTACTTTGAAAACGAATTCTTGTTGTCTGATCTTACGCCTTTTGTGTGATCTATTACCGCCCGCTATTACCAGTCTTATAAGCCTACTACATGACAATTTTGTCTGACTTAAAACGAGGTATTATCTTGTTTAATTTTACCCGGAAAACTGCAACAAATTTTGCGGTCCAGTGAAGCGCTCACCGACTCTGTTGGTTGCTAATTTGCCATTGTTGCTGTCAACAGCAAGCTAGAATACTTTTCACTCAATTTAAGTCAACACACCAGGCGAAATATTTTTGAGTACATTTTGCTCTCCCTTGAAGCCGTTGCCATATTGAGTTTTCTCCGTCTGTCGTTTATTTCAGCCCAAATATCTGCGTGCTATTGATCGAAACTGGACTAATTTCTCACTTCGAAGGAAAGGGGTGTAGAAAGGTTGAATGCCAAGGTACCTCAGGGGTTGCTTTGTTTTCAATTTTCATTACTCTTAATTAATCATATTTTATACACGTTCTCATTTGGCTTAATGAATTTCACTAACTCTCTGGGTAGGTCTGCAATACGTCAGATTCTGTCTACTTGTAAACTGTGGAAATTGAGCAAACCTGTGCTAACCATGATATTGCCTTTCCATTTTAAGCCAGAAACAACCTTGCATGCTTTTTTTTAAAAAAGAATTCCTAAAACATGGTCATTAAAGTCTGCACTATTAAAGCTTATTTGACCAGTTATATGTCCATTCTGTTGGTTCCTTAACAAGACAAATATTTGTTTCCACTTCTTAAGTTTGATGTTTCGTAATACTTTAAAATTTGCAGTAGAAGTGACATATATCCACTACTTGTCTGCATATTTTTTGAATTGCTGTAATGACGAACAAGTAAATTAAAAAAATGAGGCAAATTAAATCAAATTTTTGAACGTTCATATTATTATTTTCAGAACCCTCACCAGTGCTGCGAACTGCGATGATGATGGAACGCGAAGGGTGAGAGATTTCACTGTGTGATTAACAGTGGGATGATATCACTTGAATGGGCCACAATCTCTTGACGAATTTATCGGTCTGAGGTTATCTCGGTAGAAAAAAGGAAGCTTTCTTTAAACAAACAGGTAGTTTCCACAGATAGCTATGCGTTTAGATCTCCCCTGATTCGGGAATATCGACCAATAAAGTAGAGGCTTTAGAACGAGCGGGATTTCAAGTTCTACCGAAGCAAATTCCCCGGTGTAATAGGTTTGTTACATAATCAGGATGATTAGCTGCATATGAATTAACTTTCTGCTGATTTATTCTATCGTGCAGACGTAAGTAGAGGACACCTTGTTAACCGACATTAGATAATTTCTTTCCTATTACCCAGAATACGTGAAACCGAGCCGGAACCAGAGAACCGTCTTATTGGAGGCAAATGTCACCTACGACAGAGATTCGACCACTTCAGTGCCTTTTTTAAACGCACGCGCAGCCTTCGAAAAATGCGACCCCAGCTCAACCTACGAAGTGTTATTTAAACCAAATATTAACGCAGAGGAATATTCTGCTAATAAACTACCTTCTACCCTTTTTTAATAAGCCTGAGTAAACTAACACAAGCCTTTTACGCAACTCCGTAGCGACATTTCGCATTAACACTAGGAAAGTCGGTTTGAAATGGAGAGGGTTCTGCTAATATTTTACGAATGCACTTTTAATTGCACTTTTATTGTTCTAACTTTTATTAGACTTTGGTTGGCTCACAATAAAAACATATAATCATGGTGCACCGAGTTCTAGAAATTTGTTACGCTTTGCGTTGATTGCCCACCTTTAGTGGGGTGACATGTCAAATGTCTCCAACTCTACTAAAACGCAAAGTTGAATGCTTCTATTATAATGGAAAACAAGTTTTGGCTTAGAAATTTTTGTTTTTGTGAACTCCTGTTAATGGTAGTACCTTCCTTAGTTAACCGTCATATTCTGTCCGTTCCACAGCGAAGTTCGCTAGTGGCAGTATTTTCCGTGATTTTCTAATGCCCCGGGCCAAACTCTGGTATGTGTTGCACTTTCAAATGAATATTCTCCGGCTTTAGATAAAGCTCTTTCAACAACTGATCCCCGCTTGTAACATAAAGGTAACCCGAGAAAATGTCTGCCATGCCCAACCCAAAGCGATTGCACGCCACGTCACAGGCTCGTTATACCTATACGGCTTAATTTAAATGGTTGACGGCTGGATTCGCATTGTGTAAGGCAATGTCTGGGCTTCTGCGCCGCAAAACGTCTGTTTTTCAAAGACTTCCTACCTCATCAAAACCCACAAACAGCTACCATAGCGAAAACGCCTCCCGTAGAACAACCTGCTTTTTTTTCGACAGCAAATCGCGCCAGAGGCAAGTTGGCCAAACAGGAATACAGTCGCGCAAAATATTTACTTCGTGAAGCGTTAATTTCTTCTCTACCAACAATTGAAAAAAATCGCGTCGTATCGTGTCGTTTATGGGGTTTCGCGTTGACGTTTAAGGCTGGGTTTTTGAATGGCACATTCACATGAGTGCTTACTTTACACCACGTCGTCGCTGGCGGCGTGCGAATATAATTGTAAACACACTCCTCGACAGTCGAGTGAGTCAAGTCACACATGCACTTGATAGTTGACTGGACTGAGTGCAAAGGTGACACTTACTGAATGGCCTCTTGTCAAATCAACAACGTGATAATTTAGAATGACAATAGGCCTGCGCCACATTGTTTTCCAGTTGGTTACGGGCATTGCAGGTCATTTTTGACTTCTCGGTAATTAATCTTTGTATTGCGTAAAAGAAAGTCATCTTTCACTTTGTAACCGGCGTAAGCGAGGAGGATTAAATAGGGGAAAACTCAGTAACATAATGCCATTAGGTGAGTGGTGTCGTCTGACGCGTATTTCCTGATAAAAATAGACGAATACCGATGGAGGCTCAATTAAAACTAACAATTCCTGTTAAAAAAACACATTAGGGTGAGGAATAAGTTGCCACGGTGCGAGTAAATAGATATTTGCATTCAGGAAATCATAATCCTAAGTGATACCAAGATGCAATTCAGTTACCAGTGGTTTCGCCGATGTAGTTTACCACTTCCTCCAAATGATCAACAAGTTTTTTCCGTGCCTTGGCAATAAAAAACCAAAAACACGGACCTAGCCGTGTTTTTTATACATGTCAGTAATAAGCAAAAGTCTTGCGTTAATATTTAGATATTCATCAAAAAATGCGAGAATCTGATGAAGCAAAGTCTGGAAAATATGGCCGATACGATGCGAATTCCCATTTTTAAGTGTATTTTACGAATTTTACCAGTTTGGTGATGTGGAGACGAGTATTAACCTTTCGTCGAATATAGTCTCATGAACCGCAATGATTTATTCTTGAATCCAGTATATATATGCGAACTTCGTTTACTTCGAGTAACACATTTGTACTTAACAGGTAACCGCCATTCATTGATAACTGCCGAATTAGGTATTGTTCGAATCTATACGAATTTAAAAGAATTAATCAGATGTGGAATAAACTCGACTCCATATCCTTACTTGGTGGTAAGAGGATTTAAACTACATTGTTAGCTGTTCAACAAAACGACAGATGCAAAGATGAGAAACCTGCAAACTGATTCAAATTTCCAGTGGTGGCGGTGCATAACAAAATCGTTTTTGAATGAATGATGGCATGAAGAAACGCCCTTAAACAAGCGTTTTTTCTAAACTAAGAAGTTACCAGAAATTTGATCCTTAACTTTAATCATACACTGGGGTATCAAGTACTCAAGTCACGTACTTGCATAAATGAAGCGAAACCACCATATCAGCCTGTAACAAAACGGCATGTGAATGACTGGTGGCATGGAGAAAAGCCATAAAAAAGCGTTTTTTTCTAAAACAAGAAATTACCAGAAATTTGACCCTTAACTTCACTTAAGCACTGAGGTATCAATTACCCAAGTCACATACATACACAAATGAGGCTAAACCAACATGTCAACCTGTAACATTTCTGTGCATACACTGTAGCATTATGTGCGTTTTGATTTGATTGGCTTGTAACGCCTTCAATGGCCTGTTCGTAATATTTTTATCATCCAAAATTGTAGGTGCCTTTTAGGTGTTTTGGCTCACGTCTTATGAAAGCCAACAACCTTCTCATACCATTGTAAAAAGTGAATAGAAAACGCCCAAAAGAGAAACTGATGTGGGGAAACGCCCTTCATAGAGTAATGAGGGTCTTTGTCAACTTGACAGCTGTTTATGTGGCGCCAAGTGAGTTTGGCCTTTGTGTGTGTGTGTGTGTGTGTGTGTGTTTATGTTATAATTGTCGAAACCTCGTGTGAGTTGAATTAATGTTTTAATTTCGACTCTACATGGACAAAAGTTGAGGTTTATTTTAAGGAAAATATTGTCGTTTTTGTGTGCTTTGGCCAAATTAGCACCCTTATCACAAATTTACACAAACCATCAAACAGGAGTAGCCAAATCTTGAGGTTTAATGTGGTGACACCGGAAAGACAAGTCACTCTGAATGAATTTTGCAGCGTCATCCTGATTAATGTAAGAACTGCATGAGTTGGCAACCCAGGTCTACACATCCAATGGCATTACGCCAAACTGCGGAATCGATCCAAGCAGTTGGAGAGAAGTAGACAGAGTCGGTGTTTGGGCAAACTCCTTTCGAACCAGGTAGACAAGTTTTCGATAAGTTTGTAAAAATCTGAAACTAAATTATGCTAAATAAGAACATAGATGTGACCGTGTTTTTGTGTTTTTTAAGCGACCTTGGTTATCCGATGCAGCTTAGATCTGTTTCCGCATTATCTTACACTGCACACTCAAAATGCCGTAAAATTTGACTTTTGGAACATCTCAAAATGAGCACGAGTTGTGGCGTTTTTAGCCATTATACAGAAATTCGCAAAATCAATTTACAAGCATTACCATTTTGGGGATGGCGTTGCCCTGCTAGGATTGTTGTTCGTTTTTATACCTGAGATTGTCACAAATATGCAACCAACTTACCTCGTCTTACATGGATCCTACTTGAGGTGAAAATTGAGTGAAATTTCAGCTTTATTACTTCAACTACACCTTGAAGATTACCATGGTTTTCACGAAATAAATTTTGACAGTGTCATTTCGATTGGTGTAGGAATGGCATGAGTTTGAAACCCAGGACCACAGGCACACACATGTGCAGTAACTAAAAGCCTATTTTAAATCCTCCGTAGCGCCAAGCTACGTTATTACCTCCTCTACCGTTTGTCCTGCTGGGATTGTCCCCTTAACCAACATTTACGGTTGTTCTTTCGTGAATCCGACCCAAAGCAACCGAATGCTATTTCGTTTCTTGATGTACTCTAAACGGTTTGTTTGAATACTTAAACAAAACTAATACACCTGCCAACTCTTACCGTGACTGCGGTTCTGTTTAGGTTCGGATGCCCTTAAGAAAAGACAACATACATTTGTAATACGGCGTTCCAATCCGCACCTTTAATGTACACAAATCACGCCCTACACGTGTCCTTTCAGTTGGGGCGGAGTTTAGCCTAATGAATGAAGGCAGTAAAACCGTCGGATCACTTTGTTTTGCAAGTTAAGATAATCCCTCAGTTTCGTCCCACGAAAAGCGTCTTGCGGCCGTGGAAGCGCAACGCTGCCTTCTTCAACTGGGAGCTCAAAAAATCACCAGTTTGTGGGCTGTCGGGAAAAATAAGAGGCAGCACACCTCACCGTTGCAGCGACTTCAGCAACCGCTTGCAGCCTCCTGCAGAAAAATGCACCACATCGTTTAGCGATTCATTGTTAAGAAGTTCGCCATAGCCATTGTTTTTCATACTAAACAACTTTAAGTTAAGTGAACACAGTGGACATTAGGAGGCCTGTTACGCTAAGCACATACTTAAACGCAAAATTTGACACTGGACTTTCTCAATTCACAGCTTCAAGCGTTTATGTTCGTAAGGAAAGCACAGTTTTCAATTGATTTCTGCTGGATTGTATGCCAAAACGGTTTGCTTAGGCTGATTTTGGAGGTGTAGAGTGATCACAGTTGCTCACCCACTTGATTCAGGCGCTGAACAAGTGTTTAGAGTTCGATATTAATTACAAATTTGCAGAATATTATTTTGCAAATCTATGAACAATTTGCAAAAGCCATCCTAACGCAGTGTAAATTCCCCACTTGCTTCGGATATTTTAAGCAAAAGCTTTAATCCATCTGTGTCCTCGAAACGACGTTAGTTTTGGATGTCACAAGACTAAGTGGTGAAATTTTGATTATTCAAATCCGAAGCGCGCAGTAGCGAAGCTTAGCTGTGGATATGCTTTTAAGATTGAGAGAAACGTTGCATTTTGGTCTATCAGTCTCTGAGCGACAAGGTCCGCTAATCGACATGATTATTTTCTCAAGGAGACGAGAAACTCTTTTACCAGATGCTGTCTCAGTTAGAAACTGCCCACTTAAGGCATCTTTAAATTTTTTGATGAAAAAATTAGCGACAAGGCCTGAGTAGCAAAGTGAAAAACCTGATTTTCTAATGAGGAAGTCGGGGCTAGACTAATGCATGCTTTAAGCAAATTATCAATGCAAAGTAGGCTTGGAACACACACTAGCAAGGCATGAAACTGTGGGTGGTGTTCATTTTTAGCAAAGCAGCCGTGTGATTTTGTTAGTCTAATCTGATATGCGTGACTAAAACATGGTTTCTGGGAGCCTAAAAACTGCTTTTTTTAAAATAATTTGAACAGTTTGGATGAAGTAGTTGTAAGTCTTGAGGAAAACAGAATTTTGCTTCCAAAGCTGGCTTAATACTTCTTGTAAATAGCCATGTTGTTAGTTAAGACTTTGTTATTGGCTTAAACCACGCCGGAGCCACTGCATTGAATCTGGCCCGATTACACTAACCTGAGTTCCCGCGGTGGTGGTGGTGGTGGTGGTGGTGGTGGTGGTGGTGGTGGTGGTGGTGGTGGTGGTGGTGGTGGTGG
>UXSR01000367.1:0-39331 GCA_900604375.1 Mesocestoides corti
GTCACTATTTCCCCTGACGGTACTCTGTGCGCCAGCGGTGGCAAGGACGAACAGGCCATGCTCTGGGACCTCGCTGCACGCAAGTACTTGTACACTCTGCCAAGCGGAGCTGAAATCAACGCGCTTTGCTTCTCCCCGACGCGGTACTGGCTCTGCGCAGCCGCCGGCCCCTCAATCAAGATCTGGAATCTCGAGGATAAAGTTCTTGTCGAGGATCTCAGGGTCGAGCCCGCTGTTACCAGCGAGTCCAAAAAGCGTCCCAAGCCCCCAGTGTGCACGTGCCTGGCTTGGTCTGCGGACGGATCTACCCTCTTCGCTGGCTACACCGACAGCCGTATTCACGTTTGGCAATTCATGCATTGTGCTAGCTAAATCATTATTAAATAACATGGCTTTCTGGTATGTTTCTTACTTGCGTTGGCTCGTCTTTGGTTTAAGTAAGCACGCGTAGTTTTGCAGGGCTATCATATTTCAGTTTTGCTAGTTGGTGCAAGTAGCGTGTCCTGAGGCATTTTCTTCAGTCCCAGTGTTTAACAAGCTAATTTTGAAACTGGCTGATTTGTTTTACTTAATGTGGTCCTTTGGTCACTTTTTTTCAATTTATCGACTTGTCCCAATGACGGTAAATTTCCATATCCGAATATAACGTGAATTCTCATTTCCAATGATGTAAGTGCATCAGATTTAGTTTTTCCGTCTTCCGCAAGCTTTCGTAATTTAATTGTTGTTTATTAGGTTTGAGTAATCACTTCGGCTGTCTTGCTCAGGGAAATATGCCTAACTTAGTTTGACTATCCAATTGGTTAAAAATTGATGACTACCGAAAAAGTCTGCCTGATTGTTGTTATATCGGAAATATGTTAGTGAGGGAGGCCGTGATGATTTTTCCTCTAATTTTTTGTCCAACACCTGGTTTGACAGCCTTCCGAACCCTGCTTGCCCCATTGAGGTTGGTGGACTACAAATGCAAAATTGTCGGGACATTTTTATCCGGCATCCTGAATTTTTAAGTCATGTGGTTTGGTGTTTGTACACCAATTTCCCCTTTCTTGTACTGATTAAGCTGACGGAAGACCGCAGACTTTGGTTTCGGAAAAGGTTTTCCAGAACCGGGGAGTCAGGGTAGCGCAGTAACGAGAGCAGCATTCTGTGGTTTAGCATTTTTAGGCTGGTTGTCTGTCTAAGTTTAATCACGACAATTCCTAGCCTGCAAATGGCAGTAACTTTTCGAACAGACATTGCCATCACCGTGGTCGGTCATGAAAAGCTCACGTTTGTCAATCGGAACACGATTCAAGGTGTGAAAGAGAGACTGGAAGTGCCTTTAGTCTGGAGTTCTGTTCTGGAATAAATTAGCTCTTTTTGCTCGTCTCTTGCGGCCGTTTCGGTTCAGCGTTCCTAGCATCTATCAGGCTCTTCTCAGCAAATGAACGAAGCGTGGCGTGAGGTGTGCGTGTTATTAAGCAACTGGCAGTCTGATTAACCTGCAACCATAACTCCTTTTACCGCGTGCGAACGTGTTCATGAAGCTCAAGGGGGGGGCTAGATTACGCCGATACATCCATCCTTTTGGCCACCGTCAGCTATGCTGCAATTTCGGAAACCATGTTGCGCCTTCAGCAATCAGCACCCTAAAATTCACGAATCCCGCCGTGAGCTTAAGCCGTTTGAGAAATAAGAGTAGATGTGTGGAAAATGAACCCTTTTGCACTTCATGTTAGAAAGGATGCCAAAATGTGTTTTAAAACTAGGATGAAATTGGCACACGTCGTGTTTCGGCAATGGGCTTCGTGGGGTTGCGAACTGGAAGCGCACAACTCCCGTTAGAGAACGCTTGCATTTCGTTCAAGACAAAATCCGACTCATCGTTGAAATAGTTTGTTTTTGTCGTATCAGTTTTTCCAAAATTCATGAAACAATCCGAAAAGTAATTTACTGGAAACTCACTTATACGTCTCCTGTGCGTGTTACTGCACTTAATTAGAGCGACGTTGGACAACTCAACATGCAGTGTGTACCAACAAAGTCGTTTTCAAGCCTGTCATTCGAAAAAACCCAGTCTTTATACGGTCATAAATTGTTCATTTGCAGTGTCTAGCTGGGGTCGGACAGACGCGGTGTTGATTGGTTACTCAAATCGAGGTTTATCGATTACAACTCGGCAAATTGATTTAGAAAAACCTGCTATATAACAACGCCGTCAATGATACATAAAACCAGTGCTTGATGAATACAAATTCGAGGCGGTGTGTGTGATTGAGCAGGTAGGAGGAAATTGGGTGTAGGATGAAATCACAAGGAAAACGATTGGTTTGCGTAGAATCACAGTGGGCAGACACCGTGTACGAGGTGTTGCGTAGACTCGGGGAATTCAACCGGCAACCGCGCACCCTCATCTATCGATAATTGGAGGTTTTTGAGGCAGCCCATGAACGGAGGTACAACGGTTCCTCCATGATGCTCCGATTGAACTTCTGGCGAGATAGCTATAGAAAAGCGAAAGGGGGGGTGAGAGGGATTGAGACAGTGGCCAATCAGAAAGGGGGCACGTTGTCCCAGGCTACGTGGAACTCACCTTCGTCGGAACCGTAGTAGATGGCCCTTAGTCGGCCCAGGGATTTGAGTATGACCGTCTGGGACGATTCGCTCTGAGTACTTATTTCGATGACTGACGCGATGTCCTGGAGGAACACTTTCACCGAGGCGTAATGCCAGGCGCTTGGCTCAGACGCGCTTGAACTGAAGCTCACCTTCTCCTCCGTCGTCAAGTGAGTCACAAAGAGCTAAAATACGCGCGACTCCGTCACACACTTTCTACTAATATAATTTAAGTAGGCGGTGCTTTGTGGGCTCACCATGTAGCGGTCGAGGTAGATCCAAAGGTGCACGAGATCCTCACTGTCGCTGCTTTCAAACACCATCACAAAGAGACTCTCAACGCCGATCTTCTGAGAATCGTAGAGTACCTCAAAGGAGAACTCAACTGTTCCCATTCGCTGGGGTCGTGGAGTTGCGATATTCACTGAAATGATTGGACACGGCAATTGACCAATAGCGTGAAAATGAGTTGGCAGTACACCACAGAATGATGACTCACGTTTCAGCGGCAAGACGAGCCCTCGTTTAGGTTGGATCAGATCCTGGATCTTGGGCAGCACGTGGATCGCCTTCGAGTTGAGCGTGAAGCAGGTTGGACAGACTGGCAGGCGGGATTTGGCGAGGTCAAATTCATGCCCGCCCAGTGTCAACTCATCGACACAGCCAAAGAGCTTGTTCAAGGTCATCTGTGTGGACAACAGGGGGCGTGATTTGATTGGTTAGATGAAAGGCTCAATAGGAAGTACACACTGATCCTTTGCAGGTCAATTAAAACAGTTTTTTCTTACCCTCTTTGAGCCAATTTTGATGGAACGTGTGCTGGGGTGTCCACCAATGAAAACACTGACAGGAACTCGCCACGTCATTGGTTCCTCTATCCAGACTTCGTGGTAATCCAGAATAAACTATGGATGGACGAATCGAAACGTTGCATTTGAGATAATGCAAAAAAAAGGCGCTAGGGTTTGTACGTAGGTGGACAGCTTACTCGCATTCTAGAAACTTTCATCTCCCCGCCTACTTCATTTGACTGCATGTTGACGGGCAGCAGTTCAAGGCGGTGCCAAGCGTTGCCATGGAGATCAAGGTGAGGGCTTGACCAAACAAAGTCGGTGTTTCCGTTTGCACCTGCCTCGTGGACCAGATGAACCTGGCGTTCACTCAGCAGGACGAAGAGCGTGCCAGATTTGAAGCCGAAGTTAAAAGCACCCAGGACGCCGACGGAGTTTGATGTGTCGTTTTGGGGACGCGTCCGGAAGCCAATTGTCACCCGGAAGTCACTGCATTTAAACAACGGTTAAACACGACGTACTGAGCGAATCTTACTTTTAACCAAAATCGATTTACATAACTTAAAATCGAAATTAAACAGGATTCGTTAAAAAGGCATTCCCTGTTGAAATATATCACAAAAAATTAGTGTATTGAATTTCTGATTATATTTCGACACTTTGTTTTGACGAAATGCAGTTGCTCTAAGCTATTGTCAAGATTCGACTAACACCGTCGACCAATGGAATTTAAAATAAACTGACGACCTAAATTATTGGCTGAAAACCAATCGATAATGTTGGCAAACGAAATTGGCACTAAAGTGAACTTACTTATTCCGATTAAGCACACGCGCAATGTCTGACACCTCCCAGTAGGCTTCGCCGTTGAACCAGGCAGAGGATTTATCCCCATCGAGACAATTCTACAACCAGAGTTAACTGTGTGGACATGGAAAGAAAATATGCCTACTGAGACGCATTTAAGTAGACACACCTTTGTGCTTTTTCCGTTTCCGGCAAGGTGCAGACTGCGCACACGCACTCGCTTAGAGGGCTTCGGTGAAAGAAGTGAGTGGATGATGCTGGGCCACTCTTTGGTCACGTTTTCGCTGATCGCGTCGCACACCTGAATACGGGCAAAAATTCAAATAAATCAAATATCAACATTCTATTGATGCTATGGTGATCAAGAATTGAAGTTGTATTCAATAAAGGATCTTAAATTTACTTAACAAAACTGACTGATTATCATGAATGATTCCGCTGTCGAGGTAAAATTCATTCTACTTATCTCAATTCAGTAGACATTTAAATGAACACACTGCCACGTGATCTCGAAGGCAGCCCAGATAATATGGACAGGCGAGAATCGGTTGTGAAATTATAAGTGTGCTCTGCAGTGCTATTGCTACTTCAACCGCATAATGTTTCAAAAATATGTGAAAATGATTAACTACTTATAAGAATATAGTAGAAAGTCTAACCTGAGGATTGACATCACCGCAGTCCTCGAAAATGGAGCGTAGACGGCGTCCAGTCGGTGGCGCTGGTAAGTCGAGACCTTGGTACACAAAATCACCCAGTGGAGTCTCGTGCGCTTCGTCAGGCGACGCGACAAATCGAGGCCTCAACTGACCGCCACATTCGCCGATTCGATAGAAACGCTTGTTACGCAGAGTGTCGACCATGTCGGCGGCGAAATCAACGCGACTGCGGCAAATTAGAGCATAAAAAACTCATTTTTTGAAGTGCTAGCATACAGTACGAATCAGATAATAGACTGGACTGTAACTCACTGCTTTCCTATGACCAAGTTGCTGATAGAGAACTCGTGATAGGTGGGTGAGTTTAGTTCAGGCCCGACATGAACCTGCAGAACTGCCGATTTCGGAATGGGTTGGCTCAGGGTCCATGTCTGTACCGGGCGTTGGTCGAACAGCACAGTTAACCTTAAAAAATTACGAAAATTTGATTGGCGCGAAGGTTTTATCTTGCGTGCATTTAATCGCCAATTAATTCCCGTAAGGATTCATCGTGTGAATGAATTACTAACTCAAAGGTCACGGTGATTGGCTGAACATGTGAATGACCTTGAGCTGTCCAACAGACGGAAAGTTGCGTTTTGTGATGAAGGTTAGTTTCAATAAGAAGTGGCGTGAATCAGACAGTCAACAGAAGCATTGTACAAGATCAATGTCAGGAAAGTGATAAAGAACCGTCATTTTCATTAAACCTTTTAGATAAAGTCCGTCGATTTTTGATATCAACTTTAGTCTCCTAACAATCAAATGTGATAACATTATTAGGATAGTTAAACGTTTTATTTTATTAATGGTTGCAGCTTAAAACGACCAATGACCAACCCGTTCCTCTTATCGATTGGCCAATCAAGATGCTCACTCATTTCCACCAATGAACGTGGGATAAGTAAGCGACCAGTTCTAAACGGTCAGAATCGGTCAATCAAAAGCGAATTAGCTTCCACCAAGATAATGCAAGGCTTCCAAGATCAGTTGGACTGCAAGCTTCTTACCTCTTTGACTTCGCGTCACCAAACTGGATCGTGAGAACAGACTCCGTGAAGAGTGGCTGATCGAAGATTTGAGCTTCGCGGGCTTTAATTGCAGCCAAATTATTGGTCGGATCGCGGATGACGTGGGTGCCAAAGATTTCTCTGGTTATGAACTTGGTGGGATCGCTTGGAATGGCGATTCCAACGCGCAAGTCAGACGTCAACCACACCCGGAACCAGAGATTGTTCTAGAAAGCAAAAAAGCCAGTAAATTCAACCGATTTTGCGCTCTGAGCATGTCGATTGCTCAGGTCCAAATCAATCATTTGCAGTGATTCGCTAGTGTTTAACTAGGATTATACGAGATCCTGGCAAATTATTGATTATCGATTATTGATACAGGCAAAGCCTAAACATGGATGTAGAAAGCGCCGACGTGGACTTACCTCGGCAACCTGCATTCGGAGGAGGTTTACTTCATCGTTTCCAACCGGTCGGAATCGGACTGTCATGCCAATCTCAGGCACCCAGGGCGCAGCGAATTGCCTCGGCTTCAATTCGAAGCTCGTCGAATTAGCCAATGGGATGAGCGTAAGGCAGTATTGATTGTCTGGGGCGGTCTGCGCCTATTGGTTAAAACAAATTATCGCTGATTGTGGACAGACTTGAGGTGGTTTGTCATTGCCGTCAAGTGACTAACGTACAATGGTGTAGGCTTCTTCCGTCTGTCGCATATCAGAGAAGAGAGTGTCGCCGTAGTTGCGAATTGGTGCCTTTGTGTAGGAATCGATCAGAAGAGACCCAGGAACGTGGATGCCGGATGTGGCCAGACCAATGCGTCCACGGAAGCCATTGGTCGAAAGGCCATATCTAGACGGAGTTATTGTGATTCAATTACGCAACTGATTTTGAAACAGAAATTCTAACTACTTGCTAAAGTGAGTAATAAGTATTATTAAACATCGAAGAACTCAAATCGACTTACTCCTTCATCGCTCTTCTGAGCTCGTAATGCCCCGGCGGAATGCCACCAACAAAGAAGACGTAGTCGTCGTCTTTGGCGATAGCGCAGTCTTCTGCTAGTCTTTCCTCAAGCGTCCAGTAGTTCAGAGAAATTGGCGAAACGCGAATCTGCCTCAGACCACGTTGGCGGCTGCTGCCAGCACCACCACCGCGACCACTCATGAGGTTACCATGCCATCGGCTGCACACAAGGTCGTGTCCCTTGCTCTCCACAGTAATGCCGTAATCCTGAAGGAATCGAAATGACGCATTACAAATTCACGAGGGAAATAACATTATTTGGCTCTACGTACCTCGCGGTAGTTGTAGAAGGTGAGAACCATGCTGTTAGCCTTGTAGGGCGCCAACTTTTGAAGGTGGATGTCGATGGTCTTGTCACACGGCGACAGACTCTCGTAGTTTGTGATGCGCGAATAGGAGTCGTCAGCGGCGAAGTCGTGGAGTTGCATGTACTCCAGGAAGGGTTCGCGCTGATCCTCGGTTTTAGGCCGAGGGTTCGGTTCGAGTCCCGCGTCAAGAGCACTCGACTTCTCCCAGATGTAGCCGTCTCGAATTAGCGGCCGGAAGTTGGTGTGACTAGGAGGTGTTGGAGTTTAATCTGACGTCATCCTATTGTTTATATTCTGTCTACTCATTAGTTTAAGTAGGCGTTATATCTTACGATATGGGTTTAAATTTCCATTTAAGCTGAAGTGTCCTTGCGCTATTGTAACACCAACAGAGACTAACTGCACCGTTTAATCCTTTCTTTCTTGCTAATAACGTAATTTTGAAAGCACACCACCATGTTAGTGTCATTGCATTATCAGCCAATCAGAGAAGGCAACCAGACGAGAATTGCGCCAATCAGATGCTGAGTTGAATAGGCCAATGTCTTACATTTTACAGAAGTCCTCAGTCTGCTGAGTGCACGCGCGGTCAGCCTTTGCGAAATCCGGAAATCCGAGACGATGGCCGGAGAGTTTGAGGTCGTAGAGGCAGCCCTTGGCGTGGTCCATTTTCTGCAGTCGGGACCACATCTCCTCCGCGCCACCATCGCCCCAACTCTCCATCAGCGGGGCGTTAGAGTCGGCCGAATGCGGGTCATGGAAAGGCCCACCCACTCGCACTTCCAGCTGATTATCGATTAGCAGGCTGCTGATGGAGGAGTCCGATTGGTCGTCTGTGAAGGTCACTGACTGGATTGGCAAACCCACTAGTGACTCTGCGCCCTCTGGAACTTGCTGTAGGTACAAGTCCACCCGACCAGGAACGGAAGTTACTCGAATCTGCAAAAACAAAACGTAAAAGTAGCGTTTTACCTAATTGTTTTCAGTAGCGATGTAAATTAGTCCCAAGGAATTGTACTCAATTTACCCGATTGGTGAAGGTGCCGTTAAGAGGGCCGATTTCAAGACCCAATTCTCCACCAACCACGTCTGGCTGAGACCACGAGAAGCGTAGGTTACCCGAGGGCTCAACAGTGACCGCGAACATCATCGTTCGTCCCGGGAACGCGCGTCTCCCCACGAGCAACACGGAGTTTGTCCGGATCTTCTGCGAGCTAGATCCGCCCTGAGCGCGTTGCAGAGCAGCTGTGAACCAGAACTCAAGGTCGAAGACGCGCGACTTGGTCACGTGGTAGGGGACGAGGGTGTAGACGCAGTCGTCCCCGGTGAGACGCAGGGGGATGGGATCTTTGCCCAGACTGGCGTAGATGAGGTCGAGAAGAGAACGCGCCAGCGACGCCAGCCGGCTGACGGAGGCCATCTTCTTGTCCACCTCGGCGGAGCGTCGTTCTGCAGCCGCGATGGCGTCCAGAAGGCTTCGTTGCGTTGAATTCGCCTGGTCGACTGTAAAATAGAACGCCCAGTAAGTCAACAGCAATGCCATTACAGGTCTGCGCACTTTAAATGCTGCATGTGTCTGCAGTAAAGTGCGAGAGAATTACCAACTCCCCAGAATCAACGGTTACGGTGATTGGCTGAACACGTAAATGACCTTAAGCTGGCCAATAGATGGAAAGTAGTGTATTGAACTCGTACTAATCACAACGATTCTGGAATTGCTGATAATTTGATTTTATCACAGCGGTGTTATGTACTCCAGGCTCTTACTGAGCCCCCAGACTGTCCAATCAGATGTTTTCTGTCAATAAATGGCGGAACAAGATTGAGTCTCATCACGAGGAAAGCTGAAAAGCCACTAGAATCTCAGAAACTGTCACCTATAACAATGATGTCAATGATGGTGATAATGATGACGGCATGAGGTCGTGCTAATTTCGAAAAAAACATCGCCCCTATAATTGGGAGTGTTCTTGAATTGACTCTGATTTACGCGAATTCGCCATTGGTCTCTTGATTTCAATCATATAATCAATATCGATTGCTTATTGATTACTTGTGAAAATGCTTTGAGAGAGAGACAATCATCTGAACTCCTAATAACACATCAAGAGGGTTCATGACTTGAGTAATCGACCTTCAGTGGCGGCGTATGAGTTTAGAGGCTAATTCGAACTGTAGGTGTGCAATTTAATTGATAGTTACTTGCTCGTCCACCAATCCCAGTGATTCATCGTAACTGGGATTGGTGGACGAGCAAGCAATAGAGTCCAAGTCACCAAATCTTGCAATCATTTTCAAAACGAAAACGCCAAATCCTGCTTTCGAGTTCTATCTGCTGGTACCCAACATCGACTCTATGGTTCCAGAATCACGGAGCATTCAGGTGACGACCTGTGAGTCAATTTTGACCTTATTTAAGACAAGCGACTTCAAGCCCCTTCAGAACAAAGACATTTCAACCACAATGCAGCCAACCTTGCCATGGCATGTAAAACAAGGTCTATCTGCTCACCTGCCAGGTTGGCAGTGCCTTCAATTTCGTTGAACTGTTTCTCAATGCCACGAACCGCCTTTTCAACGGAGTCAAAGCGTTTCCGCGCCTCAGCGATTTCACCTGCAAGTGCTTCGAGTTCGGGTCGCGTCGACGCCACCAGTGGACCCAGGTTCGAGACATGGTCCTTTGTCAACGCCGATGACTTCAGCGTGCGTTCTAGCACCACGTTAATGTCCCGGAAGGCGCTCTTCAAATCCAACAATCGGTCGTGATTCGCCTCGGAAATCAGCTCTTCATCCTCTAGCCGTTCCCCCAACTTCGCAACTCGAGCCTACTTAGAAAAAAAAATCAATAAAATCTGTCTCCATGGAGAACCGAGATCTCTGAAGGCATCGGTAACCCACCGCCAATTCCGAGTGCCGTTTCTCAACGTCAGCAAGCGACGCTTCGAGAGACGCCGAAGTGCTACCGTCTCCAATGTCTTCCACAGCCTGCATGGCTTCGTCAGTGAAGTTCCTGGCCTCCCAGATTGTGTCCGCAATCGCTTTGTAGGCCTCTCGGCCCTCCAGCGTTCGATCAACCCCAGGACGGTCAAGTGCCGCCACGATTGACTCCTTTGTGCGATCCAGATTGTGGACCACGGTGATGACATCTGCTGGAACTACACTCGGCACCTAAAGGACATTTTCAAGCAATGCGGTAGTAGAAAATTGTTAATGTCTCCGTTAATACAGTTCCTGCAACTACAACAACTACTACTAACAAAAAGTCAGTAGTAATGTTTTTTTGATTAGCTGCTGCAATGCATTGGGTTAAAACGAACTTCAATTGCATTCAACAGTACCCTACCTGATCGAAGCTCTGTGACTGTTCCAGGAGGTTGGCGATCCGATTAAGCTCACCCATGGTTGGCTCCTGATAGTCCGTGGTATTCTGTTGAAGGTTCTGCAAGGAATCCTCGAAAAGGCTCTGATTTAGTCGCAGCGTGTCGATTGCACTGCCTGACGCCGTGTCCATGACGTCCTCTATGCTCTTTATCGAATTCTATTTAAAAATAATTAAGCAAACCAATAAAAATTTCGCTTGAATCGGCCTGAGTTGATCTAAACTCTTCAGACAAACATCCTTGATCGCAACATTCCCTTCGCCGTTACGTGATATTAAATAAAGTGCCTCATCACGGCCTTGAGAATCTAAACGTCCTTATGTGGCCTGAAACGTGTAAATATAATAAATACTGCTCCTAAATTACATATTCGCTTTTGGAATAAAATATTCTACTGACAATGATTAAGTAGTAGTTCAAATATGTCGCAATCTATCGGTACCTGGGAGGGTATATGGAGGAACCAAGCCTGCCGTCTTACTAAATGTCACTCGCTTTTTGAATCTGCCATAAGGATTCGATTCTATGTTGAAAATAAAGGGAGGACTATGGATCTTACTAGACCACGTTGAGTTTGGTTGGCCATTTTATAAAGCTGTTCTTTCTGAGCATCCAACAGAGCCCGCTGTTCTCTCTGGTAGTGCTTCAGACGCCTGATCTGCGCGTCGTAGTCGGCCTCTGAGGCCCTGCGTTGAATTGCCTCCAACTGCTCCTCCAAATTGCGACTCCCGTCTAGGAGTTCTCTTGCCCACTCCGAGGTCGGCTGGAGGTCGAGACGCGAGATCTCCTGACGAATTAGACGCGCGCGTTGGTGCCACTGTTGGATAAGCTGCTCGTCCACCGAACCCAGATGAAGGCTCCGCATTGAACCGATCCACTCGCTGAGTCGTCTCTCCAAACCGACAACCTCGCGCGACAACCGAATCGTGGCGTTGGTGTTGGCACAGCTGGCGTTGTCGATCGCGCTGACCGTCTGTGGTAGGGTCGTGATGGCCGACAGTGAAATGCGAGACAAATCGGCCGTCAGTTTGGCGGCTCGATCGATCAGATCGCGTTCCGGCGGGATCGTGCCTCGCAGGGAATACCGATCCTTCAGACCTTCGGCTTGTTTCTGGAGACCGCGCAGACCACGATGAGCTAATTCGGTGAGGTCGATGGAGTCGATGTCGCTGCTGACAGCTGCCGTCCTCTCCAACAACTCTCCTGTGCACTCACCACGACAGTCTAGGTGTGGAAAGCACTTGTTGTGACACGAAGTTACCAATGAAAGTGCACTGCGGGTTTCTGTGAAGGCAATTGGCTTCTGCTAGTGTCCACTAACCGTTCATTGGTTCACACACAGAGTGTTACCTCATTGGTCAGTCTCTATAGCCATTCACCCACGTCATACTTTGCGCCTGGTGGAGTCGTGATATACTCGATGATTTGGGTCGGGGTTCGAGCCCCATAAGAGGAGCGACAAGTGAGAACGCAACTCACCGATACACCGACCAGCGTCGACCACGTGGCCCTCTTGGCATTGATCGCATCGGCGCCCGGTGATGCCCGGCAGACAGACGCACTGGCCGGTCTTCATGTTGCAGTTTTGGTGTTGAGAGCCTGACAGGTCGCAATCGCAGGGTCGACATGGCACCATCATCAGTGGGTCGCCATAGTAACCGGTGTCGCAGCGGTCACACAGTGCCCCCGCGTACCCCTGAAGACACTCGCAGACATAACTACCGAGGGGGCCGTAGGGGTGACAGGTTTTGGCGTAACTGGAAGCAAATCAATATGTGCGATGAGTGAACACGTGTCCTTGACACAAAACAGCGTCGTAAACTAATTATCCGCATGATTCCGCATAGATTAATCCCGCCAGAGATGGATCAAAAAATTAAAATATGTTCGACTGAATATTTATAAGTAGAATGCGTGCTAAACCAATCACGAGCAAGAAACTCACTTTGCCGATTCACTGGGGCAGCGGCACACGGTGCAAGGAACCCCCTTCGTGGGGTCACCGCTGTAGCCCTGTGCACAGACCTCACAATGCGCGCCAGCAGTGTTGCCCACGCAATTCAAACAGTAGCCAGTCTGATGATCGCATTCCCTCGACATGCCATTGCATTCACAGGTTCTGACGCCACCTTCGAAATTGAAGCTAGTCTCTGAAAAATACGCAAATTAGAGTTGAAGAAATACTTGTTACTTATTTCGTTTTAGTAGGAATTGTATGCTCACTTCCGCCTGCAGGTATGCTGCCATTGTTGGATGGATGGTAAATGTCCACGAGACTGTCGAAGTAGGTCCCGTCAGGGCTCGGCGTGACTTCCACGGGCGGGAAGTAGTGGAGATCATCGGCAAGCTTATGAAAAAACAAAGAATCAAGAAATGCGATTGGTTACTTTTTTAAATTAAGTAGTAAGTATATTGTAGAAGCAGGAGTATTAGTGTTGACCCACCTCACAATGGTCACCCTTGGCAGAGTCCGGGCAAATGCAGGTCTCAATGGTAGTGATTGGAGTTCCCATCTGCGTTAGGGCCTCGCTCCTTGCGGTCCTCGTTCGGTAGTTCACACTAAATAAGGAGAAGTTCACGGTCTAAAATATTATTTATTTTTTAGCTACTACTTACAAGTTCCATAAGTAGATCGGTTCCACCAACTATCGTGCTATTAACCAGTGACCCAGATGCCGCTGTCAATACTGTCTTGACACGTCAGTCATTATGCAATACTTGGTTGGCTCATTTTCATTGGACGTTCAAGGTCACGGCAATAAATTAATTTTGAGTGTTGATAAACTCTAAATACCAGAGGCAAATCGATCCTTCCATCAACTCTCACTCAAGCCATAATTCACTTATTCATCACTGGATGCTCTGTTTCCCCATCAAGCTGTCAAATGTCGGCTGCGCCAATGAGGGCTCGATCTCAAGGTTAAGTCCTAAGCGGACCAATAGGAATGGGCGCCGAGGCACTCACCTGATGGCTTTCAGTGGAGTCCCAGGCATGGCGAGTCGGACGGAGAAGGAGGTGATGTTGGTGAGTGCCAGCATGAGCTCTGAGCGACTCGGTCGAACTCGAAGGGTCTGCGAGTGGATCCGAGTCAGCACCCACTCGCTCTCCTTCATCCAAATTGTGTTGTACTCGGCGCCCAAATCACCCCCAGGCACCGGTGTTCTCGGTGGAAGGGTCTGCAATTTCAAGAATCGGTTGGCGGTTTTACAACGAGTAGGTGGCAGTGCCTGGCTGTTTTTTCATTGGTTATGGAGCAGTTTACAACCACTAGCACCTTGTGCTCAAGCCACTTCTTAAACAATCACCGCCTTGTTTAAATTAATGCACTCAGCCAATCACAACCTTCGAAGAGAGCGCAGAAACTTGCCTCCGGTTGATACTCGAATTCCAGCTGTCCGTTGAGCGCGGTCATGCGGGCGTAGACCTTCAGAGGATCCTGGATGACGGTGCGTTCGACGGTGGTGGGTTGTCCTCGAGCCACCAGGTCCGTGGAGCTCTCCCAGCTCTCGAAGCCGCACTTTCCAGTCGGCAAGCAGTCGGAGTGCACCTCCACGAGAATCGAGCCGTAGCTGCGTGTCTGTGTGGTGAGAAACGTGGACAGTTATGCTTGGAACCACCTATTCCACGTTCTCTTGAACCTCTAGACTGTTTGTGTGTTCCACGGATGTCTTAGTGGAATAGTTGCCAACAGGTCAACATTGAGTGCTGACCTTCGAGGTGACACCAACGAAATTCAGAATTTCGGACAATTCAAGCACGAGATTCCTCGAGGTTTAGACTTCTTCAACAAAGATTACTCACTTATTTGCGGAAATTCTTAATTTCTCTAAATGCGATGAACGAAGGACCAACAGTAATCCTCAGAATTGGTGTTTCTGCAAACCTGGTGTCAGTCGATAATTTCTGAGTTCTGATCACGTCACAGGCGTCCCAATCAATACTGGCCAAATGTCCTTCAAATACAACAAGCTGCCTCTTGTTGCCTATGATAACCGAAGCAACCTCTACACGCTCCTTGAAACTGTAGTGTAGAACCCTGCTGTCTCATTGGTTCTTACAAAAACCGCGGTATTGTCTTGTGCTTGCGCGTAACTCGAACACTTACGTGAGGTCCTCTGAGGTGTGGCAGGATGAGGAAGGTGGGGAGAGTCTGTGAGAAGCGCCATCTGAATTGACTTTGGCCGATCGTGAGATCGGGCAGGTCACTTGATCCTGTCGTCGCCTCTGCGGACACCTGCAGATCCACCAGTGGCCCACCTGGCATGTAGACGTTGTCAGTTCCAACAAGCTAAATCGTGGATAAAGACGCAACAGCGTCAGTTCACAGTTTTGAAGTGTCTTTCGATCTCCATTTCGTGTTGGAAATCGATAAACGGGATTACCTGGAGTCTGTGTGGGGTTTCAGGGACGGACCGGTAGCCTTTAAGTTGTTCGCACTCGGGTTGCTTCGTGGTTGGGAAGCAGAAGCAGGCGTAACACCCCAAGGGGTAGTCTGCACTCAAGCCGAATGAACCCGGTATACAACGATCACATCGCTCACCCTAAAATGTTAAAATACTGCCTACTCAAATGTCGTAAGTAGCGGGTGTTGTGCACTTTTTGAAGCTTGTCTATTGACGATGGCTGCGTATATCACAAGAGTGCGATTGGCTCACCTCAACATTCGGTTTGCAGACACACGCGCCGGTGATTGGATCACACGAAATCTGGTCCCCATTGGTCGAGTTCCTCAGACTCCCCTCCAGACTGCACATGCAGGGCTGGCAGTCAGGGAAACCGAAGTAGCCGGGGGCACATTCGTCGCAGGCTTGTCCAGCAAAGCCGCTCTTGCAGACGCACTGTCCGCTAACGAGGTCACAGCCACCCTGTGGATTGACGGAGCCAATCGCTGAGCAGTTGCACTCCTGTTAAACAAAACACACAAGAAATCTCTTTGTTTTACTGTTAGTTTTTGCTCCCTTGACTGTATTTTGAATTTTTAAAAAGTAGAAGTAAAATAGAGATAATTAGATGGGCGTTCGAGATGTACCTTGCAACCGAGCACAGGATTGTAATCGTAGGAGTTGTGGGCACAAGACTCGCATCGATCGCCTTCCGTATTCGGCGGACAGATGCACTTTCCAGTAATCTGGTCGCACACTCGACCATTGGGGCATTCGGGACAGCCTAAAATATGTCGAAACAAGCTTTTCCTTTTAGTGCCGTTGATTGGCCAATCAGCGGAGTTTAACAGCCAATCACAATCCGTAGCGTAACTCACGCTGGCAGCCCTGACGCGAAGGGCCCCAGAAACCGGGTTCGCATTGGTCACAACGTCGACCAATGGCGTATCTCGCACAAAGGCATTGGCCAGTGTATATATCGCAGTCAGTTGAGACGGCACCGGGACCACAGTCACATGGGAGGCAGTGAGGTTCACTCCCGTTCCAGTAATAACCCGTCTAGAACAGTTTTACCGGTAATTTTTGTGAATATGCAGAACTCAAATTTAACTGACAGTTACTTACCCGACAGCGGTCGCATTTCTCACCAATAACATGCTCACCGCATTGACACTGGCCAGTGGTTGGATGGCAGGCGGTTGAGAGTGCGCGATTGGAGCACTCACAAGCTGTAGCAGAGAGATTTACCAATCAAATTTAACCAATTAAAAAACGAAATCAGGCTTGGTTTTTGACACCAATCACACACATACTTATAAGCACTTCAGCGTATAAGCAGGACTTACACTGGCACCCGTTAATCCCCATATTGTAGTAGCCGTCGGCGCATCGATCGCATTCCAGTGTCCCTCCCACACCCGGCTTGCAAACACATTGACCCGTCACGGGATCGCACGAGGCGTTGGCCTGAGGAATCGACCCAAGTGGATCACAGTTGCACGGCGGACACCCGGCGTCGACGTTGCCCCTGCCAACCACGCACCGATCGCAGCGTTGGCCCTCGTAGAAGAGGTTGCACTGACACCGGCCTGTCCGCTTATCGCATTCCAGTGTACGACTTCCACGTGGATGACATCCGCAAGCTTAAAAAAAAATTCAAGTTTAAATGCAACAATTTCATCCATGCGTTGAGCTTTAGTGCCTGCCAGGGAATCCATAAATGTATGAAAGCGTTATTTGAAGTTTCGGGGGTGCAAATGAGGCGCTTACGGGTACAGGCTTCACCCCTGAGAGGGTCGCCGTGGCTTCCTGGTTCGCATTCCGTGCACCGCGGTCCCGCAGTGTGGTGTCCGCAGTGGCACTCTCCGGTTACGGTGTCGCACCCAACAGCCATCGATCCACAGTCACAGGGGCGACATGGCTGACCCAGAAGGGGATTACCGTAGTACATCTCCACGCACGCCTCGCAGAACTGACCCCGTGTGCTAGTCGGAGAGAAAAATGGTTGAAAATGAGTCAGGACAAACCGATCCTTCCGATATAGTGAGGTGTGCCAGCGATGAATCACGTCTTTAGAAACCGCCTCAAATCAAACAACAGAACTAACTTGTCTTCACAGTTGAGACAGGCGTAGGGCTTGTCGCTGTTGGCAGTGGATCCATGCAGATTGCTGTTCGAGAGAGCGACGCAGGAATTTGTCTTCTGGTTGTTCAATGAGGGACATTCGCAGGGCTGACATATGTCGGATCCATATCGCTTTGGATCCAAGTGGAAGCCGGGGGAGCACTCCTCGCACTTTGCACCCCAAGTATTGTATTTGCAGTTCTTTCCAGGAAATGAAGAAAAAAAGAATTCGATTAGCTCTAATTCTGAACTGTGAATTCTCAAAAACCGCGGTCATTTAGACGGTTTAAACACTCCAAAGCACACTGATTATATCCTCCAATCACACCACTAGGTTTTCCCAACGGGGGTTCTCATTGGTGGGCTGGCGAGCCAATGGGCACTTGAGTGCCATGGTGTTATCTGATTGGTTGCCTCCCTGGAATTACAGTGCAGACTGCTTACAAAGCAATGGCCAGTATGCGGGTCGCAGGTGTCGGAGCGTCCATTGCAATCACAGGGAACACAGACCCGCTTGTAGATGGGGTTGACCAGCCCCAAGAAAGTGTCCACAGCTGATTGGCCACCAGCCGAGGCGACGCTGGGATCGCGCCAATAACCGGCCTCGCATTCCTCACAGGAGGTGCCGGTGTGGCCCGGTGGACACCGACATTCCTCCACGGTCCTCACCCCCTGCGGCATCCCTGTGGTCACCTTTCCGCGTTCGGCTCGTTCCAGAGCCACACGTCGCAATCTGCAATTCCGAGGGAATTCAACATATTTAGGTGACGCCAAACACAAAGACATCCACGGTCTTTAGTAAAATCGACGTGGAACAACGTGACGGACTAGCTTGTCCGCAATAGAATGCTAACAGCTGCTTCCTTTGATACCGAACGCACTTCAAATTTTAGTGTGGATGACATTCAGGGGTGACGTTTTGAATGGTTTCGACGATTTTGCCAAGCCTATCGATTAACTGAACCATAACACGTCATCAGAAATACTGCACATCGACTGATTTAGCGTGACAAGGTGCCGATAAATAGAGGTCACCAGGACAGCCCTTCCACTATTGGTCAATTTGAATGAATAGCGGGAAGTTAAAACGACCAATCGTGGCCAACGGGAAAATTCCTTAACTGGCCAATCAGGTACCTCCATTTTCATCGACTTCTGAACCTGGCGTGAACCCTAATATTCACTTTGGTGGTCCTTAATGACCCATTTCTCAAAAATACTCTCTTACAAAAAAATGTTTTTTTTATGTGTTTACAAAATTAATATGGTGCCAGCATGATTGACAAGGGGCATTGCCTCAAGTCTGGTTGCTTGGTAACCAATAAACAATCTGGATGCACTTACTCCGTGTATGCCTGATCATCGGTGTACCTCGCTTTGACGTAGAGTCTGGAGACGTTGGACAGGACAGTCATGATGTCCACAATTGTTGCTGGACGACCGGCTCTAGTGTAATCCACCCTTGATTCACTAAAATAATGCAACACTTTGAGGTATGCCTACTAGATGATGTGCAAAAACTACCACTGTCTTTATTTTAGTAGTATGAGTTTTCTTCTCTAAAAAAACGAGCTCTCTCGGAATTATTGGAGTCTCATCAGCACAAACCAGGCATTCTTTACAATCACGATTCCTCGTAGCAAGGATGACTGCTTCGAAACCATGCCACAAGTTGAGTTGGAAGGTGTTTCAAAATGAAACTGACAGACTCAGCTCCATTTTCATCAGTAGACGTTATGTTCAACAAGAACACATTTTAGAAAACAAACACGACCATTCAGAAGACAGGAGCATTGGTGGAGGCTAGAACTACCGATTGGTGGTCAGAATACTATCAGCACAATGCTATTGGTTGATTAGAGCAGCCTCCACGAAACACCACTGGTTACCTGTCAAGGCCATATCTGGGGTCAGAGTAGGGCTGGCGACTGGCGCTGTCCTCTGAAGAGGCCGCTTGTGTCTGGTGAATTGGGATGCGGTCGAGGTCACCGCTGCCTGACTCCACAAGCACCCGGAACATCGACTCGTGCAGTCGAATTCGTTGAACACGGTGGGTCTGCTTGTTATCCAGCGGAGCGCTGTAGCTCAGACGTATTCCATGCCCCTAAAGTCGAACACACGTTGCTTCTACATGTAAACCAGCCTTCCTTGACGCACATTTCGGTGGAAATCATGACTTTTACCTCAAGAATAATGTCTGGCTCGTTGATCCACACTCGTCCAAGAGTGTAATTGTCGTAGTAGGGTCCGCTGTGGGGCTGGTAGTAGCCTCCAGTCATCCCGGGACGAATACTGGGCGAGCTGAAGCGTGTGATGGCTTCCATTTGACCTCGGTAAGCGGTTAGCTGCTTGCCGAGGTACTTCTCCGGCGCCGACCAATAATAGGACTGGCCGCGGACAGAAGCTGGCGGTCCCAGAGCAAAGTCCACGTCGTCAGTGGTTACGCGAAGCTTCTGAGCGCTGGAGCTGGCGTTTGTGGAGGCGAAGGTGCTCGGTGGAACCGCGAGGATGCGTGTGGACGACGGCACAACCAGCGTCCAGCCTTCAATGGTATCCACCTAAATTCAAAATGTAGGCCTTCGATTACATTCACCACTGGAAACTGCTTAGTCAAATCTTGTCCCTTGCTGATTGGGTGGAGACCCAGCCTCACTTGATTGGTCACTCCATGATGGCCAATCAGACACTGCAGGAGGACTTGACCAATCAGAAAACAGGCATTCGAGTTACTGCCAGCATGTCAACAATTGCCGATTGGTGGTCAGGAAGAGGCCTTAGCGAGACAATATTCAGAATATTTCAAAGTGAATTGATTGCTCCAGAGAAATTATTGCTGACAATCGAATTGCAATGAGTGCCGAATAATATGAAATTACATAGTTTTAGCAGTTAACTTACAGTGCCAAGTTTCCCTTCATATTCCAAGCGCTGAAAGGAAAATGAGGAATTTGTGTCAATCATAGCTGCAATCTAAGCTGACAGGAACCAATCATTTTATAGCAAAAATCTGATTGGCATGTTAGTGTAGAGGCGACTTACTCTTGCTGTGGCCACGGAGACACTTTGACACTCCTTGCTTAGTCCCATGCAGAAACAGGGTTGACATCCTTCCGGATCATCTTCGGCCAAATTGAAGTGTTCAGGCTTGCAGGCCCTGCACAGCGAATCAGGATCCACGTTAGCCTGCGACGACAACAAAGCAATGCATTTAAAAACTGGAATTAAACCGTCTACTTAATTGCTGTCAGTAAAACGTACTTTGCAGTTGCAGGGAGGTTGGCAGCGATAGCCTTGTCCCCTATGCGAGCCCGCGATGTCGCATGGACACTTGATGCATTCACGCGGGTTGTTGGGTGATTCATAGTAGCCCTCCGCGCAGCGATCGCAATCCCGTCCTGCGTAGCCCTCCTTACAGATGCAATCTCCAGGTTGCTGAAATCGGAAATGCCTTGATTAGTAATATCTTATGCCCAGAGCCATAACACTGATAAATTCATGCAAATCTCGGCCCCGGGGATGTGAAAATCGCCTAAACTAAAAATCGACATATTCGCGAATTCTGATTGGAGGAATTTCGGAGCTCATTGTGGCGCGAGTTCTTGGACCTTGGCACCACACTTAAACAAAATCAGGAGGAAGTAACTCATATGTACTGAACACGGAGCAGACACAATGCCGGCAATAACGTGATCAACTAATTATCAAGTATTTGACGAGTGACATCTCCTCTATCGATTGTGTGGAGTGCTTGTGTGTGTTTGTGCATGTGAGTGTGTGCGGCGTTGGTGTGAAATTGGGCGCGCATCTTTGCCGAAACACACAGGCACGCACGCGCCCGAGCACGCAAAGCGTTTGTTTAGACGTTTGGCCGAGAAACCGTTGGCGGTCAGCGTAAACAACGACAACGCGTTGGCACTCAGCCCGATGTGACCCGGCCGTGTGTGTGTGTGTGTGGTGGCCGCGGTTGTGTATGCAACCAAGACGATGACGACGACGGTCCTCGTGTGAACTTAGCGGGGGTCAGGTGTTCCGTGGTTTGTGTACACACACGCACTTAAACTTGGCTTCGTTCGGTTCCTCGAAATCTCATAATTGGGTACCTCTTTGCCACACCGGACCTTTAGGGATAGTTAACAGGTGTTCTAGGCCAGGAACTGACGCAGTTCAGGGGGTTACCCCTGTTGAGATTCGCCTACATCTACCGACTCAATGAAAAAACATGGCGATGGTTCTTCCACATAGAGAATCACTACAAAAGCCTACCTTTTCTGGCATTAAGGCGTCGTTTGAGACACATACTCCGGTAGATCCGTGGATGTTGCAGTTGCAGGGCACGCAGGGGTCTTTGGCATCAGGTCCGACGTTCAGCGGACGATAGTAACCAGGAAGGCAGTCCTCACAGTTAACACCTGTTGTTTGTTCCTGAAAAGAGAGGCGGTGATGTTAGTGCCCAGAGTCACCCACCCCTCCCCCCGCCCGACAACTTACCCTGCAGTCAACGCAGACGCCGCCGCCCTCACGAATATTGTACCGATTGAGACTGAGTTGGAGGTTGGCTACGGTCTGGTTGTAGACACAGGAGTCAGCCTTGCCGTGACAATTGCATTCTGCGTGGAGAAAAACACGGAAAATCAGGAGACTATTATGAAACCCGGAATGGCGGTACACCGTCGCTATGGCGACAGCGAAAGTTACGGCGTGCGGCATTACCCTCGCAGACAGCGCCCGGTCGCCAGGGTTGTTGATTGAAGAGGGGACAGCACTTTTCGCATGTGTAGCCACACGTGTTGTGCTGACAGTCACACACGGCCCGAGGCACGCCCTACAGTCCACAGAAAGTTGGCATTTAAGTAGTATTTTCACTTGCGGTTAAAAATAAATACGGTGGCTTGAACTTACGTCGATAATCTGTCGGCCGCATGTGTTCGCATGACTGTTGCACACGCATTTGCCGCCGATTTTAATGTTGCGAATCGAATAGTAGTACTGAAACCGGGAGTGCAAAAGATAACATTTGATAATGCAACCATACAGCGTGAGCAGCCAATGAGCTGTCGTTAAGTTACGCAGTATGCAGTGATAGATTAGTATTTACCACTCCTGAGGTGTTATTCTGTTTAGAAAAATACTACTTACAATGGATTATCAGCTAAAACGTTGCGCCTGTTGTAATTTAACGGGGCGGTAAAGCATAAAATGCTCCACTTGTATTACAACAAATCAGTGCTGATCGAAAAACACTTAGTTTTACACTTCGCAACACTTTGCGGGCTGGCGTAACAGCAAATGCCGCTTACATGGCTGCTATTTACAAAGGAAGAAAGCGGTAATTTAACAGTTGTTTGCTAATAAGACTAGTAATCATGCACACAATGACTGACCCTGTTGTATACACTTGGGTCGAGTTGGTCAGGCAGAGTCATCCAATCACCAGAGAGAGTTTGCAGCTTCTGGAATCGCAAACGCACAAACCGCGCCGAAAGAAACTCCTACAGACAGACAAAAGAGTTAATTGTATTGCAGGGCTGTTTAAACAACGAGGTGAAACTAATGACACTTGCAATTAGCTCAGGGTCGATGGGTTTGTTGGATTCAAAGTGTGACGTCGAAGCACCCTCTCGATCGACCGTGAGAGGGATAATAATTTCACCAGCTTGCAGGTTTTGAGGCTGACTGAAGTAGGTTGTGCAGTAAACCTAGAAAACACGCGAAAAAAACATCAAATACAGGCGTCATTTTAGCGGGTCTCAAGCAGATGATACCACACCCAGTACCTCTGTGTTACCGAGTTTGTGAGGCCTTGAGTCGCTGGTTATGCGTATTGTGCTGTTCACCATTGGCTGATACTGAGTTCGGCATTGGTGGGCGTTTTCTGCGAAGAATACCCAGGGATGGAACACCTGGCCGTCGATTGACTTCTCGAGAATCCAATTTGCTGGCCGAGGCGAGTCGCCCATTCGAAGGAGGACAAAAACTATTTGGTACACCTTAGAATGACAGATGGCAATGAAATAATGACCAATCAAAGCACTTAAATATGTCAAACGCAACATTTTATGCATCCAAAGTAAATGAATACCAGAAATATGTGGCATTAAACTGTGTCATCGAGAGACAAGATTCAACTTCCAAATTTAGACGTCAAATTGTGTCTTTAGAAGCTTTTTTAATAATAATTCTTGAGTGCATGAACTAACGCACATTTTCAAGTTAACGTGGCTGTTTAAACCATGTTTACCTGCTTCAAATCGATGTCAATAGTCACTGCATGGTACTGGAGACCCTCCGCCAGAGATGGACTTTGCCACCACAAATTTGAATCTCCGGTTACCACGTATTCAATAGGGTGGCGAAGGCTGGGATCCTGGGCATCACAGTAGTTGCACTCAACCACAGTGCCATCGATGTCTTTGTATGTTCGCCCATCCTGTGGATAGTCGTAAGCCTGACGCTTGGTTCGTTTGAAACTACTGGAAAAAGATAGAGCCTACCATTATCAACCACTTAACACTACAGATGAGAAAAACTTATTTAGATAACCGTTGATCACGTTAAACATGGAGTGCATAGTTTAACTTTGACAATTTTGTAATGTTGCAGTTTTAATGCAGAATTCAGTTCGCATAACCGACAGTAAAAAGGTTTAAGTTTAAACTAATGAAACGAATAACCCTACCTCTATCTAGATTAATACACTTTAGGAAAAAACGACATAGTTTTTTGTTGAATCTATAACAACAATACACAATGAAGTTATAAAGTGTGTGCTGTTATATGCATGTCTCAAAAGGAAGTATTGCCTGTGATAAAAACGGACATAAAGATAAGAATCACGTTTTGATCATAAAACCTACGCAAAGTCGTATCCAGCATGTTCAACCAAGCGGCAGTAGTATTCCCGCCGCCGTTCTCCACAAGTGGCATTCGCTACTATCACCGAATGCTCTGCAAGCAGAGAATCCGGATCCATATCCAAGTAATCAATATCTTCGGCAAAGTCTAAAAAGCTAATTATGTATATAAAACTAATAACCATTTTGCTGAGCGTAGATACTGGAAAATAGAAAAAATGTAGCTGCTAGCTGCAGGAGGACAGCGCACCGCATTGCTGCGGCTGAAACTTTAGAACTAATCAAATTAGTTCAACAATAAGGTCAAAGTAACCGATTGTTCTAAACAACAAAAAAGGAATGTGCAACCCTTGCATTAAAAAGTAAGATTTGATATAAATATGTTTAAAAATAATTGCATTTTTATATTTTGTTGCTGTAATAAATTCAGCAATATTTTTAATATAATTTTAAATTGCAAATATAAAATTGCTTTTACACAAATCTGAAAAATAATATATTTGCAATTAGTGATAATTACCGTGCTAGTTTCTCTATTTTAAGTATTCTCGCTTCAATTGTAACACAGTACTTAATTTAAATATTAATTTTTGCAACCATTACCACCTATTTTAGCATGATAGCTAACAAAGGCTTTTGCATCTATGTGTGTATTTGTTTGCCAATTTATGCCTGGTTGGTTAATCGCTGCTTTTAATCGTAGTTAGTCGCAACAAAAATAGCGATTTAGATTTGTATCTCTTATCTTGCATCATTATTAATTTGATTTAATTGTTTTTAAGCCTGAAGAATCTCCTGCATCAGCAGATATAAAGTCGCGTTTAATGTGTATTTACCCGCTAATTAATTTGTGACTTTTGCGATTATCTTAAATATTAAATTGCTATAATCACGGTTCGTAAAGTGTAACCTTTTTATATATTGCAGAGCTGCTAATTTTAGTTTCACTTTACTATGTTTTTTCCTCAGTGGTGAATGAATTCTTTTCAGTGCTTTCAAGCCATTTTCCATCTTTTTTTACATTTATTTTTTTTTGATAATACATATCACAAATCGAAATGTTGAACCATGTAGACATGGCCAGCCACTCTGAGGATTCTTCCAAAATTCAACCTCAAAAAATTTGACAGCTAGGATTTTTATCTACTTCTGCAAAGAAGCCATCTGTTTCTGTGAACTGTAGAATTTCTCTACAATTATTTTTTTTGAAGAATGCGACGGACAAATCTGTTGGAAAATTGAATTTCACTTGAACCTTCCGCTTAATGCATTCCGCCTAATTGATTTCGAAGTCAAGCAAATCTATTAACATGCGCACAGTAACCATTCACCTAATTTACCTTATTTTGAATTCCTAAAATACCACTTAGAAAATTGATTTGATATCCAAAACGAGATTATTATACAATGTAGATTTTTCCGAATTCGTTCGTTAAATGCTGCCTGATGTTTAAAAACGATTAAATGCAATGGGTAAGCGACATTAGTCGAATGTCATAAGGTTATCTTAAAGGCATTAGTGTTTGATAGTGGCCTGATGCAGTATCTCTCTTAGACTGTCTTTGTTTTAACGTTTTGATATCTTTCACAATCACGTGATGTTAGAAACGCACGACTTATTATTAATGTGCAATTCCTGCGTGGTTTAAGAATGCATGTCTTTTAAGCATATAATTAGGATACACTATTAAATCACAGAGGCTGTGATGGCGCAATGTTTGCAATAGTCATGACCTAACTGGACAAAGATTATGTCTTTGGTAAGTTATGTTTCAGTCGACACTGTTGCATTGTTTGTTGGGTACCTGAAATGAAAGGATACGGGTTTGTATTTTCTTGTCGACAATCGAGATTACAGTTTAGTGAGCTCAATTTTGACCTCAACCATTACTCCGATTAGTTTGTTTTTTTGATCGGGGTAAAATGAACTAGCGATTAAACGGGATCAAATGAATGCCGCTTTGGTGTGTTATAAAATAATTTTGTAGCAAGTGAAAAAAAAACATTAAAAAGCACAAGCTTCGTTTAAAAACGCAAGTTAGTAAAATACCTTTTTAACCGCACATAAATGTTCTTGACGTACTGTTTGAAAGAGCAAACTGTCTAGATTTTGCCTATCGATAGCCAGAAGTTCATCTACACGAACCTCGATTACTCGTGATATCCACTTTTAATTCAAACTCCGGGACAATAAAAAGCAAAATTATTTATCTACTTAAATGATTTAAATACCCGCGACCATTTGTAACACAGGTCAGGGGTTGTGCGATAATATGATTGTAACTTACGGCATAGTCTCGTCGGCAAACGCGTCATTGTCAAAAGCCTTCCAAGTTCTAAAACGCAATCCAGTGTTCTGATTGGCTCGTGTTTTATAGCAATCATTTGGAAAAAATAGAGAAGAAATGCAAAAATGTACTCAAAATGGCGGTCACCAGGGATTTAATAGCTCCTGAATTTCGTAGCAAACATTGCTATACGCAAAATGGAAATATAAGCAGAGTTTGCAAAAGCAAGCTTTTGTTTAAATTATGGTTTTGCAAAAAATTAATGATAAATATATATGATGCGACATTTAAAAAACCACATCTCACTGGTTGGCCAGATTCCGCCTCTTTTCTGACAGTCTGCAAATTGACACAAAAAGACTGAGATGCTAGCGCCATTGGTGATGCAATAATTTCGCATTAAAAGTGAGCAGATGATTTGCTAGCTGTCATTTTTCGAACAGAATCTTAAATTATTTGCACGCTCGGCCGATCGATGTTCATACGCAGCATTAACGTTATCCTCACTGGCTAAAAGTTAGTGACTCGTGGTGTTAATTATCGATTTTTGTAAATCAACTTTAGTGAGTGTTTGAATTGATGTGCCTGTCCAATCAGATTATTCGATGTTACTTTCATTAACCAAAAGAATGATTTTGAATTAACTACAGCAAATCTAATGTGCTCGGTGGGCAGATGTAACAGTGAATTTTTCCACAGAATCATATTATACTACTGATAGAAATAAGTAGAGCCATACTTGACGAACCATCCTGAATAGCCTCACCTTATGCGGTCTTCCGGTTCCATAATTGGGTACCTACAGTGGAATAGACCTCAAGTCACCGCAATAGGTGTTAGATGGACAAAATTTGTATTGTGTTGATTTTCGGTGGTAAGGCGAAATTTCGAAGACAAGTCGCCAATAAACCTTGATTAAAATTCTCCAATTTCTTAAGGTGAGTCTTTTTGACGCAGGCACTTTCTGTGTTGTGTCATCTTTTGACTGCATGCAAACGGCGTTATCTATAGTGCAATCCACGATATGATTGACTAATCGACTTACGGATCTTCCAGCGAAGCATTCTTTGCTGTGTGCCTAAACAATTTAAGAAATAAAATGGACATGAAAACACTGCCATTCACGGATAATTTTTGTGAATGCGCGTTTGCCTTTGTCCGGAGATTTTGACAAGCCACTGATTCGAGTCCTAGTTAGAGCCACTTGCGATTGTTCGAACCAGCTTCACCTCTAAGGTGTTTGCTTATTAAATATAAGTAGTTTATTATAGGCACATAAAGATGTACTGTTAATTTTTCAGAACTCTTTTAATAACTACCCTGAATGCGGATTTAGCTGACTTAGGAGCACAATTTGTTTGCATTTACGAGGAGTATCAGGCGACAGGTAAGTCGGTTCACCGATTCTAATCAATACAGCACAAAACAAATCTGAATAACATTAAATACTTATGTTGTATACTTACTGATTCGGGATTGGCTCATCTGAGGTTACGACGGGCCTACACCAATTAAAAATAACCTATGAAATCTCAATTGTTTTTTAAAGTCATCACTTAAACTTGAAGTAAAATATCAAATTTAGTAAACTGCGGAAAGCTCAAAAAATTTACCAGTTTGCAAACCGGACTCGCTTGATGGCAGCTCGACTACAAGTTAATTAAAATAAAATCAAAATCTGGGAAAGAAATATATTTTTTTGAAAAATCACGACTGTCAACTTTAAAAACGAGCTTATTACCTCTAATGCCATCGTTTTGACGCTTTGAATGCAGCATCCAATCATCACTGCCAACCAATGAACGATTAGCGTGTTGACCAATGATAGCCTTAGCTCATTTTTGCTTGTTTAGCTGCTATTTTGCCTTCCTCGTGCTTAAATGGCACGTAAACACCACTTACCGCAACAATGACCAATGGTTGTTAGCCTAGATCTATGCATGTGTCAACACAGTTAGCCAATGAAAAACGAGTCTGAATGCGACCTGGTTTGGACTAATGCGCCATTCTTTCAACTCACTTATCATCCCCCTCCTGATCCACCTCATCGAGTATTACTCTACAAAACCAGATAAATATTGAACAAAACCCAGCAAATCTGTTTTGTGGTGAATTTAACTTTGGTTACAATCGATTTGGATTAAATTTGAGCTTGTAGGAATCAAAATATGTGCATTTAAACCGGTAACGATCTTAATGCATTCAATTGCAAATTACTTAATCAAAATTAAGTCATAAAAACAAAGGAAAATGATTGGTCGAATTGGTTGAGGGTTGCAGAAGATGCAGATCTGTGTGGAAAGCGGATTCAACTAATTAAAACAAAGCAAGATTAACATGTCGAGCTTACGTGCTACTTGAACGAAAGTCGTCCAAATTCGCGTATGAGACCTGTGTTCTGCAAGCAAAAAGTGATTATTCAATTGATTACAAGCTTTGGCTCATGCGATAGACAAGAAATCAAGTTTGTCTTTGTCTAAAGTGTCCGTGTTGATTGTGGTTTTACGGTAACTAAGACACCTCGAGTGGAGAAGACGTTTGCGAGAGTTCGTCCAACCACAGCTCGAGAACAGCGAGATAGCGCACACAATCAACAGCCAATCATCGCTGCCTACCAATAAGCAATCGACATTTTGACCAATAGCAACGCGTTTCAATTAGCACGAATTTTGGACCTCGCTCAACGTGATTCGTTGTGCAGTATTTCGCCTATTCAAATAAAAACACATAAAATTACGAGCACGAAAGTGGTTTTTATCTTACTTGTCTTCCAGGTCATCATCATCACCATCACCTCCTCGACCACCAATATCACCATCATCAATTATCACCATTCTGCAACGAGAAGTGAAAATAAACCAAGGTCGGTTTGCATAAAACATGACTTCAAGTCGAAAGCTCAAAGAATCGTGCGCGCGGTCAGACGAATTTTTCGCACGCTTCTCTTTAACACGGTGGAAAGCAGGTTATTAGGGTAGACGCAAAGTCCATTAATAAGGCCCTTTGACTTCGATTTTTATTACAACGTGCTGAACATGAAGCGTCAGTGTTGAGGAATTACGCACGTCGGTACGTTCGCTAGCTCGGCATGGACGGTTTGAAAAATTCAGCCAACTGAACTCACGTATTGCTTGAGCGAAGGTCATCCAGATTCACGTATGTAGCCTCTAGTGTTCTACAATTCAATATGACAGTCTGAGCAGATATCGAAAGATTTTCTGGTCATTTTTGATGTTGTCAACGTATGGTCCTGCTGCATCGCGTTTTTAAACTCACCTGTCGTCCAGCCCCTGTAGTGCGTCATTGATGATCGTTCTACAATACCAGGCAGAAATATGTGAAAGGACAATTACGCTACCGCGATTTCCATTGGTCCGCATTCCATCTTGGAATCACCAATAGCTAAGGAGGTGCTTGATGGTTAAACTCAACGCGCCGCGCATTAAAGAAAAAAACGCTGCGCTTACGTAGTGCTTAATGGGAGGTCGTCGAGGTCTTTGTAGGTCGCATCTTGAGTTCTGCAAAGCACGAAGCAAATGAGGGTCCTGCTTTAAGTAATTGGCCGGGTTTCGTTAAGTCACGTGACTCAAGTGTACAAGACACGTCGCCAATGACAACATAAACGTCCTACTCCCTCCAACAACTCCACGTCCATGAATACATTTTTGTGCGTGATGCAAATGGTGTAAAGTGGATATGTTATAACGTCAAAATCACCACTTGAATAAAAGTTTTTACTCAACTAGAAAATGTACACCCAAATTAATCAACGGAAGGAGCTTTGTGCTGTTGTAGCTGATAATTAATCTTTGTTTGCTTGTGATCTACCAAAGCACACAGAGCCAACAGCCAATCATCGCTGCCAACCAATGGACGACTGGCTTATCGACCAATAGTAGCTTCAACCCATTGTGGCCTGTTTAGTCACTCATACATGCTTAGATGTTATTGGTCAGACACGGACGCGTTGCGCATGGTGATTAAGCGTGCATGCTTCTCTTATTCAAATCACTGACTCAATATTTTTGTTAGGCTTATTGAAGTGAAATTATAATAAAAGCCAAATGTATACTCCTTTTTCAAAATGATCCAGTTCTTATAGTGAAAAAAATCAAATATTTACACCGGCATTGCCCCACAATTTTGTACGTTTTAAACTATTATTTTAGTGTTTTGAAATGCCAAGGTGACATTCTGACATTGGTTATTAGTGAACTGGATATTTGGTATTCGGAGCGACAGCTAACTTATCGTTGACAAATTCAGTACATCGATTTGAGTAGCGAAATTTACAGACGGTGGATGAGTAACCACGGAATCAGAAATGATTCCAACGCAGCAAACCGTGACCTGATCTTGCTGCTGACTAAGCCAAATTTTACCCGTCCAGTTTTACCATCTTACAACTTCACAGTGCTCTTAGAGAACGTGCTTTCGAGCCTCAGGAGATATAGACAACTGTGCAAATATCCGGAAACTGATCCAGGCTACACGAGTTCAGCAGGATAACCGTGCCGTGCTTACACGTTGCTTGATCGTAGATCACCAAGGTTTTCGTAGGTCGCATCTTGAGTCCTGGATTCAAAAAAAAACTCATGGATACTTTGATTTAATTAATTGGTGGAGTTTTGTGAAGTAAAGTGTGTTAATAATATAAGACGAGATGGCCCATTCACTCTTCCCAGTTCACGTCGGAAATCGTGACAAATTTATATAAACATTGCAAGATCAGAATCCATCATTGGCGTCAGATTTACGATAAATATGGTTATTTAATCTTATATTTTACATGAAAAAAAGCACTTATTTGAGCTACTCTGGCTAGCTTTGAGCAATAATCATTACCATCTTTATGCCACTGTAAAATGGGGAAGTTTTTACCATAAAATCACTATATTTCCATCAATTAGCGAACATTGAGGTATAAATATATTACTCGTTTCGTTCACGAAATGAGTTCACAAATGAATCTGCAGCAAGTTTTAATACCCAGTGGCAGACCAATGACGTGGAGGGAACATTAAAAAAAATAGTTCCTACAGCAATAACCAATAAGTAATCAGTACTTGCAATCGCCCAATTACAACTGTCGGGTAAAGTGAGCACGCGCACAACTAACAGCCAATCGCCACTGCCGACCAATGGACGATTAGCTTGTCGAGCATTGGTAACCACAAAAACATTTTCAACTGATTATGCTCATATTGAGCATGCAATCCTCGTGAGTAAGTGAGGACGCTTTGTCGAGTCATTTCACTAACTCCAAATCGTCGTCGAGGCAACTTAGATGAACTCCTAATAACGCGTAAATTTAAACTCGTTTCTCAAAATGATGCTGATCTTTTGGTACAAATAATTAAATTTTTGAACCAGGTATTGCGTCACAAGCCCCAATCAGGTGTCCCAGGGATCTTTCAGTTATATTTGCAAACCCAATCTTAGATAAATTAACATATATCTAAGAGAGGTGAAAGTTAAACTCGACTTTCACACATTCAATGCATCGATTTACGGAGCGAATTTTGCCGACTGTGAAGGAGCAACCGCTGAATTAGAAATCGTTTCCCTGCCTCCCACTCTGATGTAAATCGATTTTAAACTCCTAGTGAGCTTTATAAACAGTGCTGCTGGTTAAGTGTAGTTTACTATCCGGTTTTATGAACTGACAAGATCATAATGCTGTGTGCATTTTTAGAATAGATCAAGAACCGGATTCAGACAATCAAATGCAGCAAATGAAGGATGCTGTGCTTACACGTTGCTTGCACGAAGATTATGGAGGTTTTCGTACGAAACTTCCTGTTTTCTGGAATTGAAAATGGGGATAAACAGCGAATAATGTGCAAATGCCAACACAAAGAATTTTATTTCAAAGAAATTTGGCCGTGAATTAAACACCAAGAAAATTCTTCTGATCCTCTTTCTGGTCTGGATTTTATCGGATTTAAAATCGACCTGATGTTCACAGTAAACGTTTGCTTTGAGTATTTCGCTAACGCCAATGAAAATCAATCAAATCGAAGTCATGGTCATTCCAGGAGCCAATCAAATGACAGCTCGATTTAATTGGCTCCTCGCACTCCCGCCATGACGGCTTTTGAATAACACCACAATGAATACAAATTTAAAATCAAGAAAGAGCGAGTTCGTTGTATGTAAGGAATAAATGACAACTTCTTTGTTCCTACACGATTCCTGATTTAATTGGATAGTAGTCTACTTCGAGTAAATAATCAACTTCACAAAGTTATTTAAAGCATGATCCTTACGTAACCACAACAGCTGCTTTGTCTTTACAAAAGTTATTAAATAGAGCTTGTTTGAAACTACAGATTTTGCATTCAGCATGGAATTGAAGCTACTGCCACGGTTGGACATCCAAACTCAAATCAACGTGACTGCTTATCCATGTAGATTGTGGTCTATATGGAATATCACGACGCAGATCTATCCGATTCAAGAAAAAAAGTGGGTTCGAACATTTTGCGCTTACGTTTTGCTTGAACGGGGAGAATCGAGATCGATGTATGAAAGATCTTGTGTTCTAAAAATCAAAATGCAGGCAACCAATCACAAACGAGCTGTGCATCATGCCGGCACAGGCGTAAATTCAAGCCCACAAATGGGCGCCAGCCGTAATATATCGTTTGTTATTGTGAGAAAATGTCACTCCGGATTTTTATTGACTCATTTGATAAGAGCCCAAATATTTTTCTCCGCATTCACTGTTAAGCAATTGAGCTGAAATAAACTCACTTGTCATTCGATGGAAAAGTGATTGGATTTGAGTAGGTGGAAATTTCAGGTCTGCAAAGTGCAAGACGCAAACAGAAATCAATGAGCAACCAATAAATCGTGATTAATTTATCAGAATACACAAACAACAATAAAAAAATACATTTTCAAATGCTGCATTAGATAATCGGTCGTTCTCATCTTAGTAGACCTCAGACTTGAATAAATAATTCGTGTGGATTACCATGAATGTGTGCTAAACTTCATCGTTTCGTGATTGACCAATTGAGTTTAAGCATTAGTCTTAAACTCAACGTGTGCGGTTAGCTCAAAATATTGATCAGCTGGTAGAACGCGGATTTGCTAACTCGCTCTTTTGAATATCAACTGATGTCTTATCCACGTGGATCCTTTAAAATCTAATAAAATATTGTTATGCCATCCAAATTTTAGTAGTCTAAGTGCTGTCTCAACTTATATCAAATGATATGGGTTCCACAATCATCAGCATTAATGTAATGCGGCTCAATGCAACAAGTTCAAACTGATTGGTCTAAACTAACCAATAGGATTTCGATACTTATATCCATAAGAACAGTATTTTTCATAATATTGTACAGTGTAGGTATACCACAATACTACGCATTATAATGACCAGTTACTATGTTCTGAGGATTCCTTAGAAAGAATACTGTAACATGTCAGCAGAGATGGGATAATCATTTCGTTTTAAAAAAAATCGATACGTCAGACAAGTTGCCGTAATTATTTGAACTATGGTAAATAGGTAATGTGATGCTAATCGATCGGCATTAGGAACCAGATTCTCATCCAAATGAGACACGCTACAGCACGCGTTGGCCACCTCACTTTGGCTAAACCTCATTGGCTAAATTGGATTTGCGTGTGTTCGCACAACAACAACCCACGGACGACGTGAAGGCACGCACGGCCACTAGCCAATCATCGCTACCGACCAATGGACGGTTAGCTTATCGACCAATCATAGAAGGCTGAAATGATTTTCACTGTTTGATCTCTTAAGCAGTTGCTATACCAAAAAATGACATTTTTTTGCAAAATGACTAGAATTTGATATCGTTATGCACTCTTAATCCACAATCAGCCTCTCAACGTTGGTGTTCAGTCTGCAAGTCAAGTAAACACAAATGCCAATTAGGCTAGCAAAGAGTGACCTGCCAATGCGTTGTCCTGAATATATTTTGTGCAATTTGGGAGGTCTCAAATACCTTCTATGGAATCACCCGCACAGACATTTACCCAATTAAAAACCCCGTTGTAACCAACATGGCAGCTGGCCCCGCGAAAACTGCTTACATTGGCTTGCGGAGTCAAGTGAGAAGAAGAATAATAATGGCAAAATGCAGTGAAAAATAACCGTACTCACGCGTTAGCACAACCAGGATCTTCTTGACTCGTACAAGAAGCACTAGGCATTCTAAAGATCACGATAGAAAATCAAGGGAAACAAGTTGCTCCATTAATGAAAGTATTGTGTGCGATTCTGGGTGACATTCGACGCCGCTTCAGCATTTTTTGCAACACTTAGCTTTCAAAACTTACCACATTTTACTTTCTTCTCACCCATATTCAAAATGATTCATTTTTATCAACTCAAGCGTTTAAACAAAGCCTCACTCACAGCCCTGCACAAACTTTGAAAAATCGATGATTTGATGGTGCCACATCACTCTATAAACGAATTACACTTGCCAAATGTGTGTGAAGCATCGAACGGACTTAGAGGCACGAAGCTCTTTGAGATATGCCAATTTATGTGGTTTTAATTGGCTATTGGTTGTTGGCAGCAAGTAGAAATTAATCGATCGGTTTTTGAACTAAGGTCAATTTTCGGTAACACTTTTGAACTCCCATTAGATAGTGAGCACAACATCGTTTAACGCAATTCGGCATGGGCCTATTCTGCACACTTGGACCGTGATCGTTTGCAGTCAGTGTACTTACAAAAATGGCCCACATTTCATTTCAATTGGTTCTGATTGGTTGGTTATTTTTAGTGATTTTCGACACTTTGTGCTCACAAATAAATCCGATATTTGGATTTGATTTTTTTCCTGCATTCTTGCACGAAAAATTTCTCAGCAAAATTTGTCAAAAATGACTGATTGTTGACTGCCACCCATTTTGTGATGACAAAATACGTTGTTGATTGGTTGGTAGGTATTCGTGAAAGAAGACAAACCTGTTATGCTTACGTGCTGCTCAAACTACACAAAATGAGGATCAACGAATTCTAATGAGAAAGAGATTGGCCAAATTCAGGCATGCATGATTTTGCACCCAAAAGCTCTGGCAGTTTTCAAAAAAGAAAACCAAAAAAATTTTGATCCTTTTCAGCAATTTACTGCCCTATTTCCTGGCTCTGAGTGCGTCATAATCAAGTTCGATTGAATTGAATAGAAGCGCTGTTCAAAAGCGCAGACATATTGGATAACTCTGGTCTTCGATTGGTCAATAAAGCCTGCTCTGTAGTAGCTGGATTTGTATTTATAGGGCCCTAGGATTCTACACTAGCAGCAACGGTGGGGTTCGAACCCACCTCTTTAAAGTTGGCTTGGATCCTGAGAATCAACCCAATACCAATGAACACCAATCAAATCGATGTAATGGTCAATTTTGGCACCAATCAGATTTAACCACGTTTTTACTAACTCCTAGCGCTTGCGCCATTACCGCCGGAGATAAAGGCCATTGTAGATTCCATAAATATTGCGATCAATAAAGGGTCGTGTCAACAGGGAACAATTTTAATATGTCTGAGCGAAAATCACAAATTTTGAGCTCTCGAACGAGTAAAAAGTTTGTTTTAATGCAAACAGGCAGGGTTATGACCTTCTCGAAAACCAATTTCTATTCTTGCATTCCATTTATGCATTGTTTACCTAGACCTCTATTGTCAAGGAATGCTGTTTAGCAAACATGAGTTTTCTGTAACCATTGGAATGCAAACTGGTTCAAACTCAAAAAAACATCATCTTTAGAATATCCGAAACGCTTCCATGAATGTGATTTAACAATAAGGTTGTCACCATTTAATAATGTTTTGTGTGGTTTAAATCTGATTTCTTTCAGATATGATGAAGTCGTTCAATCGCTTAAAAAACGCATATTAGAATTGATCAGAAAAAGAAATACTTACTTCACGTCGATGGTCATTGGATCACACACCTGTGAACTAAAAATAATGGAGCTGTTTTACCCGAGTGCCATTTTGTGAGCCAACTATGAAAATGTCGCACACAACCAATCAGAACACGTTTTGCGTAACGGAACGCGGAAATCTTCCATGCCTCATTATGTCGTAGAACTAACGTGTTAAAAGCCATGTGGTTTATGTCGATAGTTTGTAGATGTCATCTTCAGTCGACTAATATTTGCTGAGAACCAATAGCTACGTTGATGTTTTCGATCGATGCAATCAATACTTGGAATCGATGACGCAATGAAGTACAACTTTTGATGTCAAACAACCTGGAGAATCAGCATTTTGAATCCACAGAGAATATCATTTTCTTAGTTGTAAAATTTTTACGGGAAACATCGACAACTCTTGTGCAATAATCGCTGAGGAACCTCTAAACCACCAATGGCAATGCGTGAATTGATGAGCTGGGCTCAAGGTAGTAACCAACAGTAAATTGAATTAAATTCAGGGTTCATTGGCAACTACGATTGGCTCAGTATAAATGTATTTATCTAAAGGTTATCAAATGCATATTTCTTTGCTTCTACGATAAGGCAAATTTAAACAAAAAACACAGTTTCATGCTGGTGGGAGTATGAACTTAATACCGGCACACAGAGATATGTGAATTTGGTATTTTATTTGAAGTGCTGGGTGTGACTTGCACTTTTTATTCTATCCTATCTTTTGATTAGCCAATATTTGACTTGATTAGTGCAGACTTAGCCCATGGGGGTGCACTGAGCGTTGAGGTTAAACAGTGCAAAATCTTTGTACCCAATTAAAGTAGTTTTTTGTGTTTAAAAATGACTGCGAATTGGCAGTTTGTAAAATCTTTGTGACACACTTATTCTTTAAAAAAATCATTCCAAGATCCTCCAGTTACGTGTTTTTTAGCCAGTTAATAGCAAATCCCAATGCGTAAGATAGATTTAGCAAATTATCTAAAATGTGGCTTTTGCGCGCTGTGATTGGTTCATAATATCTTGTGAAGCAGAAGAGCTTCTTAAAGCCTATTAGTGGGGAATATCAGTGGCGTCGACGCAAGGAGGCTTGATGGAATGAAAGCATTCACCATCAAGCACGGATTGGCCAATTTTGTCAACCACAAGGTCTTTTCAAGGTCGAATAAATGCATTCAGCCGAAGGTTTATGCAAAGGAGGTAAAATCGACGTGCAGCAGAAGCATTTATGCAAATGTAACGCTGTGATGAGGGCACGAACAGAGGGTACATACCCAATATCCGAAATTTCATCTGGTTTTTTCCCATTCGTGAAACACGAAAGGCAAATCGTCAGGGGCGCTACGATCAAAAGCACCCCTAGGAGGATTCCAAGAACGACCGGTGGTAGACATGAGGAAGTGTGATCTACAAGTTTAAAGCACCATGAGATCAAGTTTTTGACAGAAAATCTCATTTCTCATCTGCAAGTCAAATGGACGACTTTCGACATCAAGTGACCATACGCCACAGCTAGGTGTGCACAAATGTGACCAGTTTTACTTGAAACTTTGGGCAGTATTTTTCAACCAATCAGATTGAAGCTTTGGTGGTTGAAGTGGTATTGGGGACACTAATCAGCCAATCACAGAAAAGCTAAAAACTCAACATATTTTGCCTTGTTTCTGGATATAATGTAAAGCCAGGAACTAGAAATTGCGCAATAGTGTATTTGCTAAAAGTTATTTCAGGAGAAGATCGAATCTAATCTGTTAAATTTATGTAAACTGGGCTATTAAGCATCAGCGGACGCGTATTGGTTAATTTAAGGTCATGTAATCGTGGTAGAAATTGCAATACTGATCTAGCCGATTGGAGTGCTTGGAATTAAATTAAACTCAATGACATTGGTCAGTGACTTACAAAATAAAAGGTTTTCATCGATCTTGAAGCTCCAGGCTGCATTGACGGCAAGAACAAGCACCTGGAATGCCAGCAGCTTGAAGTGAGCACAAGGTGGCATCGCCACGCATCTGTGGCTTCCAATTGGTGTGTGTGCATTTTTAAGTGTAATGTTGATGGCGTGCCTTTCACACTGCCGCCGGTGGGCTCAATGACGTTGCGGCGCCACTCTTGAATTTGTGTGCATTTCAGAATAAAGATGCGGTAGTTGGTAGTGTGAAGAATGTCGAGTCAAGTTGGAGCATCTTGCCTGCTAGAAGATGACCGATGCCTTCTGATATGATAGGTAAACTTAATATTAACTAAGTATGCGATAAACGGGTTTATATAATCATTACCGCACACGCCCACACAAATTTTGGCTCTTTATTGGAGATGTCATGTTCTTGAGTGCAAAGTGATTGTCGAGTTGACTTTCCATGAAGACATAAAGCACACAGGATAACCGCGCCACCTAGGTCGTCCTGAAAGGCCGACAACTGCTAGATCGTGGTAGTGTGGTGTGGTGTGGTGTGTCCTCTGTTTCTCTGTGTTCCAATGGCATGCGAGGAAAATAAGCAGCCAACCAGAGAAGGACACGACAGAGGAGAGTATATAATGAGCGGCGTGGCCAGCGTGGTGGACTCGGATGGAAGGTGCCTGACGTGTAATTCTGGCTTGTGATTGGTAAATAAAGCCTGTTCTGTTGTACCAGTCTTCTTCCTATTCGGGCTCGGGTATTCTGCAGTAGGTTGAACTTGTTCCACGTTGGAGCAACCAATATGGCTCTCGCACCAAAACGTGGGTAACCAATCAATTATCGCTGCTGCATTCCAATCCGAGATTAACTACACATGGAAAAATGAGAAGAAGAGTAACCACGGAAACCGATAATGCAGGAGCTTCTGTGACGGTCGTCAATTAACAAGATCTTCCACACAATGTTGTCCTAGATAAACGAATCCAAGAATAAATTCAGCACTCTTGTACTGTCAGTACAGCTGCTGTAACATTTGTCATGTTTTTTTCGTAAAACTTTTTGTTTTACTGTACTGGTTTTGTTGGACCACTATTCAAAGTCTCCTGTTGTAACGCGCGCTATTCGATCCACGCACGACGGTCTGGCCTGGCCTTTGTCCTCCTCTCCCTTCCCGCACTCTCGCTTTCCTCAAGGCACGCCCGTGAGTCCGAGGGCAATACCAACCCTCCTCGCGGACATCCCTTTC
>UXSR01000368.1:0-39275 GCA_900604375.1 Mesocestoides corti
GGAAAGGAAACCAGTCATCAAATTGGCACGTGAAGAGAGAATCAGACCAGACGATGAATCCGGTCAATTTCAGTCAGCCACTCGTGCAGGGGGTTGTAAGTCTGTCGCACGGTGAGTGTGTCGCCTTGGACACTGGCTTCCACGCACCCAAAACCACCTACTTGCTGCGATCCTCAAAATCTTTCTGCACCCAAGCCACATGCTTAATGCAGACGACAGACTTACTGCAGCCACGACGCAGGCAACATAACCCTCCAGAAGCGTGAATTAGGTCGATTTGCGAAAGAAACGAGCAATTAGAGGCGAAAATTATATGGTGGGAAAACGAGGCAACGGCTCCGGCAACCGGATTGACAACGCTCGCGGCAGGGGGCAGGGGGCAGAGAGCGTAATCACCCCCCTTGAGGTGTTCGCGACTGAGCTATAGTGTTCCGAACTGCCGGCGCCTGTGTGAGTCATCGGATGCGTCGGGAAATGAGCGTTAGTAACTATTTTCGGGCAATTTAAGCGAGAAAATTCAAGCAATGACAACACGAATGTATCATTCTTCGAGCCAACCCTGGGAATTCGGCGAGCGTAGGTCACACACCATGCCCCAAATTGCCGAAGTTTATTTTTGAGCCCAATGGTTTGATTATGGATTGTGGATTAAAGCACAATGGGCGATTGCAACTGTCCGCGCCCAGTTCGAAACCAAACTGACTTGTGTGAAAGAAATTACCATTCTTGAAACGGTGGCAAGTGCTAACTATTTGTGTACTTTTAATCATTTTCCAGCGTTTTGAGAACCCTTGGAATTTCGTCTTTTATGCGAAACACATATTGATTTCTCATCAAGGAATATCGTAGCGACTTGTCAGAGTAATTCAATGGAACCAACTACATTGCCATTCAAAGTGCGTTGTGGAGAACAAGTCAGATGAGAATGCAGCGGATCAATGTTAGTGGAATATGGCTGATGATGCTAGAGGCTTCGCCTGCGTATCTGTGTTGAACGACATGTGATCTAGCTTTGTCATGGTGCAGGATGGCGCTTGATTTAATAGAACTAACTTGCTCGGGTATACGAGTGGAGTTGGATGAATCGCTCTCCCAAAACCTCTCCACAATTATTGGTCGATGACGAAGAAGTTGACTGAACGAGACTATTCGTCTGCAACCCCAACCCCCTCAACCAGACACAAATTTGTCTGCGTTCCGCATGTCAAATACTCAATAAAACTTATTATCGACAAATTCCCTGTTGGTTTGTAAAGACGTGGGATTCCTACTTGTAAAATCACAGCAGTAAACTAACTGTTTTGTTTAAATTGAGCGCAACCAAGTGGAAAATGAGAACCGATAGTGTTAGGGGACCAATCATGGCACCCATCAAGGCGTTCTGACTTCGTCTAGCCCCACAAACAGACAGCATAACCGCCGGAAGCAAAGGGTTTAGACTGTCTGCTATTCAAACGGACAGTTTGTGGTGACAATTGTGGCCGGTGAATGAGGGGCCCTCACTTACCAAGAACGTTGTCTGTCGGGTGGTTTGGGAGGTCGTAGTAATTGCAGGCCCACTTCAATGCGGACATGCACGCTGTCAGGCGGAACTCCTCTGGAAAAAACCAACAAGAGATTGACAGCGTTGAAGTTTGTGGAATTGCGTGGAGGATTGGAACTGTCTACTAAAAATGACTTAACACTCTCCCTCTCTCTCTCTCTCTTTCGTCATCGCATTCAACGGACGGATTGTGGATGTGTTTGAATGTGTCAATCGAGGTCAAATATGTCAAGAACATAATCGATATCGTCCTTACGATTGTGATTTCACGAGGTCACGATTAGGTTTATGCAAAGACAACGGCTGTGAACCATGGCTGGATACTTCCGACAACTCCTGGATCCATTCGCGGTGAAAATACGGCTATTGCTGTTGGGAAATCTTGAACTTGCTGCGCAATTTGGAGTAATCTGTGTGTGGGGGGGGACATAGACTTAGTCTTACTAATGAATTGTGCCCGATCCTCGTCCTGTGAGATGACGAAACACCGAGGGAAGAGGGAGTCCACCATCTTCTCCTTGGAGGAGCCGCGGAGACGCAAATTCCGACAGAGTCCAACCTGCAAAATATGGTAGGTTCTCAAACTGCAGCGAAGTTGGGCGCATTAACTGCTTTCTGGAATCCATAGCTGCGGAAATCTTGCATCTTTTGAAGGCAACAGAAGGTGCAACGATGCACACACGTGCAAAATAAGAGAAAAATTCAGGAAAAATTAGCAGAGAATATCTGGAAACCGGTGGTGGTGTTTGAGCCCGATTCCATCAATACCTTAATGTGTTAGGTTTAGATAATTTTGCTACTGACATTGGTTAAGTAAATAGAACGTTGCACAAAAAATTACTTGCAATGAAATGACAGCAGGTATTTTTGCTAGAACCTATTACCGATTTTGACTTCGAGTAATTACAGGTCTAAGGAATAGGCAAACTGAGGTGCGCAGTTTTCCATTTTATTACCCTCGCCTGATAAACGTCGCTGTCAAAATTTTGTGGTTTTGAACCGGTCGATGGTTTTGAGGGCATTGTGCTGAAAGCGTACGATTGGTGGAGAATAACTGTGATTCACAACCATCCAATTGACCATGGTTTGAAATGCTGCAAATTTTGGCCACTAATCTACAAGCCCTGTTCCTATTGGTGGAAATATTTTCAGGTACCAATCCAATCAATAAACAGGCGTTTTTGCACACTAATGAACCCACGGACTTATTCCCACGACCCCAGTTGAACGCATTTAATTGAATTGAATTACAGCATGAAAAATTTTGTCCGGAAACTACCAATCAAATAATGGTCAAATGAACCAATCAAAATAGGTGTAGGATTGGGGTGATATTAAACAAAACAGTTGTTATCTACCGACCCGACTTTTTGCACACTTCGACTTCCCTGGGCTATTTTGCTACGAAAAAGTTGATTACAGAAGTGGCGCTTAGTTCAAGCTCAAAATGCATTCAAACAGCGCATACAGGTTCAGTGGGTCAAAGTAAGCCAAATTCATCCACACAAACAAGGCCATCGTTCCACATGCTTTCACACGCCCATGTATCGATTTTCGATGTTAATGCAAGAGAAATTAGATTAATTTAGAGCTGACACATGCGAAACGTCGACAAAAAAGCTCTTGAATGACGCGCTTCAAATTTATCGATCGGTCGTGATTGGTCGAATGAGTCGTTAGTCATCAGGCTGGCGAAATTTCACCCCTGCAAGATGTCCTTGAATTTTTCGGTTGTCTGTGGAATTTTATGGCACCGAAACGATTGCAGTGAGTTTGTTTAAATCATCTGTTTGCAGTTAAATTTCGTGTTTTAACGAATTAAGATTTGACAGTGCATCTTAACGTCTCACACATTGTATCCCGGTTGCGTGACACAAACGATAAAATATGTGAGGAGGAAGTAAGGGGTGTTTGTGTGCTCAACCTTTTTTTTTAACTTAGAGGAAGGGTAAAAAATTCAAAATTTCGTATAAAGTGGGTGTGCTTTAGAGGTTATCATCACCATCATCATTAGCATCATCATCGAGCTAATTACCATCCTGATGGCCTTGCGATTGGTAAAGTGTGGTTCATTTCAAACAGGGAACGAGTTTGAGTGCATCTGTTGGCCTTTCTAGGGTTCTAACGGCTCAGTTTTCACACAAAACTAAACAGCGGCTTGTACAAACTCAACAGAATGACTCGGAGGCGGAAAACACAGCCCCCCCGCGCACAGCAAATCTAAAAGTTATAAAATCTCGGCTACTGAGGTGAGTCAGCAAAGCAACGCCACTAAATTTGTTGAGCAAAGTCAGCCTGTAGGGGGGGGGCGGTGTTAAGCAGGCTTGAGTGTTGACCGCCCGGTCTCGAACCCGGTACCACTCGGCTGAGGGGGTCAACTCAGAGCTCAAAAACCCCGCCTCCCCCACCCCTTTCCAGCCAAGTGCTCAAGGGGCCCCACCCACCTTGGTTGTGAATGGCGCTCTGGTGTGGTGGTTGACGATCTGGCCTGGACGGAGGAAGCGGAAGTCGATCTGAGCCTTCTTCAACGACCAGATGAAATTCGGGACCACGTGCCTGACATATCTGCCCTGGAACACATGAATATACTTCTTTCAAAACACACACACACGCACACACGCACACTGAATGCTGTAAGGTGATTGGTCTAAATTTTATCATATGTATTTCTGAGCAGTAAATCCCTGTAGTAAGTAAAATATTATCCGAACTTAAAAGATTTATCTAAAAGCATTTTGCCATACATTTCAAGATTTATAAATTGCAAAAAGACTACTTTAAATTCACAAAAAAACATTTAAAATAGATATGTAACTATCGATCGATAAAAATGTGTAGATACTTGAAATATATATTTGCGAAATTCTAGTAAATTCCTATTTTGTGAAGGAAATTTTTGGAACCACCAAAGGATTTCTTTAAAAGGGTAAATTTGCAAGTCTAAAAATATTCGAATGAGATTAATAGTGCATTCTGACTACTGAAATGCTTTCAGCGACGTCAAAGTAAAGGACACTGAATGATATGAAGGATTTTTGCATAAATTTGTTTTCATCATGTAGATTAAATTAGACTCGTGTCTACCTGGTTCCTCATTGGCCAAAGGTACATCCAATTATTGATTTTTGCCGAAATCGACTCTGGCTTGCAAGCCGCTATTCACATTTCATTGGCCATCTAGTTAATTGACGGTTGTGCCGTAAATGCGTCGATTTGTCTAGTCACTGCCATATTTTTCGACTTTAAATTTCGAAAATTAGAAGTGTTATTTCGATTAATTTCTCAGCGACTGGCGTTTTTAGGGTAAATCCTGACTACATTTTGGCAGTGTGTGTGAGATCTCAAAATTTGCCCACAATTAAGCTCACATTTCGCGCTGAGGCGACTTGACATTCCGTGATTCGACAAATTTTGTGTATCCTGAATGACGAGTCAGCCTAACTTGACACTTGAAATTGCGCCATAAAATGGCGTGTTTTTAGTGGTTAAAATTTAATTAATCAGGAGAACGTGCACAAAAGCGACTCATTGTAAATTAAAACAAGGGTAATTTTCGTTTTAGGAACTTTGCAGCCTCTCAGATGATTAAAATTTTAATTTTACTAGTTCCCACCAGACTGCATTGCGCAACCAGCAGAAACGGACGTGTCCAATTACTAGGGGTCTGCATTAAAACAAACTGACCAATCACAGTGCTAGAGAACTACCGGAATATGGCTGTATTTGATTCGTCATTTCGGTGACCAATCTAACGCACATTTTTTGCTTACATTTGAAAGCCAGATGAAATTTTGGACGCGCAATTCAACAACTTTTAGGGCAGAAAGTATCTCAAGGATGAGAATTTGGGTGAACGTACCAGGAGTCCGTAAAATCCGTTCTTCTCCTCCCACGGCAGCAACCGCCGACCTTGAAAAACACGAAAACAAGCACCTATTTTTCAGACAACTCAGGAATCGCAATCAAATTATAAACAGTAGTGTAAACAACCGACAGCAGCTAAGATCTAAGCGGTCTTTAGAAAATCTAGTAAATTTGGAAAATGATAGTTTAAATCTGCGCAAATTTGACGGCTGAAGACCCACCGTTTGTGGCGTATCCGAGGTCGTTCTGTTGCTCATCGTTGTAGTCAATGTCTCCCTTGAAGACCTCAAGGTCGCGATAGCTAGAGTCGTTGGAGCTTTGACTTTTGGAAGCCCGCGGACAACGCGGTGACGTCACACGCTCGCTACTCACCGTCGTGGGCGCCTGGTAGTACTTTTCGACCCACCCGCGACGTCGCATTCCTTCACGAATGTGTCGGTAGGGTCCCAGTACCGCGAAAACCATGTTTTTCTAGACAAAAAATGAGCCAGTTAACAGATCAACACGGCTTAAGTTGACAGGACTCGTGAACGTGGCGAACTTTCCATGAATGATATCTTAGGCTGAATAAGTTGTCAATTGACACGGCCAATGGCAATTCAGTTCCTTATCGATTATCGTTTAGTTCCAAGGCGGGAAAATTGATTATGTCTAATCTTTTGAATGGCGAAATTAGATATGCAAATGTGAGTCTCATAATCCATATAATTTCAGAACAACTGTTGATGTTTCGCGCGAAAAATGTGGTAATTGCACGAGGTCACTCAAAAAACACGATATCAGGAGTTGACAGTCAGTTTGAAACGTAACCTAAATTTCAACACTGGCATGTATCAATGCACGAAATTGAATTATTGACGCCTGAACTGGATTTATCGAATTCCGACTCTTTTGTTTTACTAGGCTGGGTGTTCGATGGGCGGTCATTTGAATTTTAGGCGGCACTTCGAACCGCATTTATTATTTTAATGTACTGCACATAGCTGCTTCCATCCAGACAATAAATTATATTTTTCAGAGATAAAATACTAATTGCCTGAACCCGTTAATTGGGCAATGTCTCTCAAATGCAGACCACATGCAGTCGGACACAAGATCCTTGGCTATGCACTTATGCATTTCCCAGCATGACTTTAATGGTTTGCAAAGCCATTTTTCGATCAGGGAGAGAGTTAATTTGTCATCTGTTTGCACAGCTTCTTCGAGCACTTGTAGGAAGCCAATAGAACAGAAACTGCAGTCAATTTTTTAATTATTTGTCTCAGTTTCCTATAGTTGAAAATGGGAGATAACTAGGGGCTGGACCAAACCGTGTTGCTTCAGTGTCAAGGACAACGAAGGATACGCGAGATCTACATGGATGTTCTGTGAAAACGCAACAAAATTTTTGAAACAAGCATTAAAGGGCCACCGAGATCAGACTATAAGTTGGACAGGGAATCGTGAGTGGAGCTTCTCAGGACCAGATTACAGGCCCGTGAGTCCACTACTATAACCCCAAATTTATCGATTTCACTCGAGCTAAACTAACCAATAGTAACGCCGGAGGGTTTGAAATGCACCAAAATTTTGAGGGGTCAATGCTGCGCGAACACAATTCGTCCTTTAAACACGACATGGGTCGAAAATGATGCTCCGATTCCCGATCGTAATTAGCCTAAAACGCGGTGCTTTCAAAGCCGAAATCTTTAAACTCGTTTGACTACGTTCTAAACCGGTTAAAGCATTTTCCTTAAATGACTTTTCCCATTTACGATGTTCCACGACCTAGAACTGTGTTTGTGAGCAAGTTTCCACGGAGTAAAATGTTCGAAGATGCGAAGCCCTTTTTCAAAACGAACTCTTTCACGAGAGCGTGAGACAGTTTGTTTGTTTAAATCCAATCAACTTTCTTATAAAAATATGTGACACACGAACAAGGAGACAGTGGCATCAAAAGGCTACAAATAACACCACGCGGCTACAAATAGCATTTTTATCCAAGACCAACGTAAAAAAACATCTGTTGTCTCCGACGCAGCATTTTTTTTGATTTTCAGGATTAACAGATTTGAAACTTGTTAGAATTGGGAATTTTAAAATTGTATTTGGCAATTTAGGTTAACGTGAGGGAAGCCAAATGAATGCGAAACCCTACTCGTGAGAAAGTACTTCGTTTAAAGAAAAAAAAGCACTTTTTCGCACCAACGAAAAACGGTTCTTGCGTCATTGAAAACTGACCTCGTTCAACTGTTTCAGCAGAAAACTACACGCGAAAGTGATTCCTAATTCCTGGGTTTACGAAATTTGCACAAATTTCAATTGGACGTCAGGTTTTCACAAAAACCACACCACCGAATTCTGGTGGCCTACCCACCTAACATAATAGGTTCTTAAGCAGATAATTTCAACTCGAGTTAGCGTTAGTGCGTCAGTCATTTATAAGCCTTAAACTGCGTTTTTGACTGAGGATGCAAATGTTTGTTCGTTCGTTGAAACAGAACCGTAAAATTGCCGCATTCGTGGCCTATTGGATCGTCAATTTCTACAGATGTTAGTTGGTACCGCGCACCAGATGAGATCCTGACCGTCTAATTAGAATGCAAATGCAATGTTTGCGTCTTAACGCAAACACAAATCGTCACGGTTTTCACAATCAAGAATGATTGCTGCATCCAGGCGTGTGTCGACCACACTCGAGTTCACAGTGATGCCAGATTTGAATCGACCTCATCACCTCGCGGAGAAAAAAACGGTATTTCAACGCAGTCTGGGGCCAGGTTTGTGCACAAATATGTGACATTCGCCATGTTATTTCTGCATAAGCCCTTGTTTTACTGTGATGAATTCGTTGGAACACAATTTGAACCTGATAACGGCGGATGACCTCGTAAGTCATGTGACAGTTGACGACAAAATGAAGGCGCATTATCAACTAAACAAGCTGAATTAACGAGGAATAAATGACAACTCAGAACTTCCGATGAAGCATCGTGTTATTTGCTGTTTGGCATTTCAAATGGCGCTTTTCATGGTCACAACTCGTCAAGTGAACGAAATGTAAACGGCGCTATGAGCAGGTCAGAATTAAATCAACGGCTAAATCAAGAAGCAGGAGGCATCTGTGTAAAACACACGCACTATGAATGGCCCCTAGCGATGGAAAATCAATAATTCGGAATTGTTTAAAATGACTCCAAATGAAGGCGGACTCATTGAAATTACTAATGAATATTGGAAATCGCGGCCTGTTAATAACTAATTTTCCTGCACTTTTAAGAGTTTCGTTACCATCAGATACTTCTTTCGGACAAATTTTAACGCACGGCCATTTTGGTGACCGGAAGTCGAATTCAGGGGGACGCCATTATGAGTGATGTTCATCTTTATGACAACGAGGCCCTAAAAACAATGGCAAATTCAAACAAGAGCTAGCACCCTGCTATTGCTACATGACAAGCAATTTTGCACAGCTAAACGGGAATGTTACAAATGCCTGTTTATTTAGTTTATCTAGCAATCTTATTTTCCCATACTAGAGATACGGCGATGGAAGTACTTGAGAATATGAAGGTTAAAATTTCCGCTAAGTGAATGAATTTTCCCTGTTTGTAACCCTGAATTTACCTCAACCGCATACTCACATTGATAGCCTCCTGTGCGGTTGCCTTGGCTTTGGCAAGGAGAGCGGGGTCGACAGGCGAACAGCTGGTTGAGAGCCTTGGACTACTTCGGCCAGGCATCGGACACGTCGCTGCGCCAGACACCACACCGTCTGTGCCGTCTGTTAGGGACACCGACTTCTTCGGTAGCATCTTCACAAGTCCCCAGCCTTTGCGTCTGTGACCGGAGAATCTCCTCGCCAGACGTGGCGCTGCAGTGAATTTGGAGGGAGTGGAGTGGGAGGCTTCAGAGTCAGTGGTCTTCGGTCGCACTGACGAACAGTGGACTGTGTAGATGAGCTCGCCCTGTTGCTGGTTAGGTTGCTGTTCCTTGAGACCCCTAGATCGGAGGGCCAGGGGCCTCAGCCACCAGTTGGAGGTAAAGTTGGAGCTGACGACAGTCAACGTGGCAAACTCAAGTCCTGGTTTGTGTTCAGCATAAACACACGCTGCCGCAGCAACGGGTGGGTCGATTAAATAGACCTCGTCAGGGTAAATGCAGGGAAAGCACTTTGAGAAGCACAAAGTGACGGCAACACGAGAGCACTTTACACGCTTTTTTTCTACTGGAAGTCCATTTTCAGCTAGGAGCAAAGACAGATTGCACTTGTTGTGAGTAATTATGACTTCATTGACTCAAACAGGTGTCACATTGCAAATTACCTCCGCAACAAAGCTCAATTTTTTTTCCTCTTATTAAATAAAGATCGTTGAATGCCAAATCAACTAGCTTGGAGTTATCTAAAACAGAACAAAACAATTTTTTTCCTCTGCTAATAAAAGCTGAAGTTTAATTAATTATACGTGCAGGTGATTACATCTTGGTGCATGATCCATGTAATTGAACTAACTTTCAGTTAGTGCTGTGGATAACAGAATAGTTATTTTTTAATATGCTGATTTGCGAGCTGGAGGCAAGTAAGTCTTTTGGATCAAAACCGTTGATTTCAATTTGCGTCCTGAGTTTATACACATCATTGTTGAGTTACTCCCAGACTCCGTTAAAACACGTTCTTTGATTTAGGTTTCAAGTAACCAAACGGAAGTGTAAATGTACCAAAACACTCAGCTATAGATGGCGCTATACCATGGTGATTTCATTTTAGCAGTTAATTAAAGACGTACTTGTTTTGGTAGCAACAGCATGGAGTTTACGTTGCGGAGAACGCACTTTTATGCTGTTTCTCGCGGCAACTTGTACTGAGACATCTTTGCATAGTTTTGGGTGTCTGCTAAAGCTATTAAATGACGCCGGAGAAAAAAGAGAGGAGAGGGTTTGTGTGAGTCCCAGGCTGTTTGGCAGTTGTGGATTGGCCACTTGTCCGGCGGCCGAAGGATGCATTTAAGGATTGTGCACTTGTTCTTCTAATTGGGACCTTGATATTGCGCCAGTGTAATTTAAACAACGGGCCTTTATTGGCTCTACTTTAACCAAAAGGTAGGTTCACGGGATGCTATGAGTGTATGTAAAATTATTTTCGTTTCAATGCATAAGTTACATTTGCACAACCGCCCAATGCACTTGAATAGCTTGGAGTGAACGTCGGTAATAAGACATAATACACTAATACTGCATGGCCTGAAAAGTCACAAAATGGTTATAATACAATATTATATTATATTTGCAGCAAAGATTAAGTTGTGATATGGGTAAGTTTGCAAATAATTGCAATCAAATTCAAAAATTAAATACGACAATTGTGGGAATAAAAAATTGGGGTTAAAAACTGAATCTTATGCAACCTTTCATTCAAATGTCAAATTTTTTTGAAAAAAAAATTTACCTGTATGCCTGCTGACCATAATTATGATAGAGACCATGTAATACAATTTAAAAATTATCCGAAGCACAACAGAATTGACCATCTAAAAACAATTATCCACCTCTATATTCCAGATTTTGTGATGCATTTTAAAAGGACCTAAAATGTTTGCTAAAACGTGTTTTGTATTCCAGAAATTATTAAATGCGTAAGAGAATACAAAAATGTTAAATTCAATTCTTATTTTATTTGCGTGATTTAAAATTTGATAATAAAAATACTAAAATAAATAAACACGTATAATCCTATATACGTATTCTCATTGTAGCATTGTAAGGTTAGCCTTTCATGGATTAAACTCGTAATAACTTAAAACATACGGCAACACGAAATCCCATGACTACATTACTTAGGCGGCTCAAACGGCCTTGGACAATATAACAAACAGTTGTACATATTAACAATATGTTAAAGTACAAGTGTTTACGAAAAAAACACAAACCATTATAAAACCCTTTTATATCATTTATGATACGCTGTAATATTGGCTAATTCGTAATCGTAGTCATTATCTGATTGAAGTATTTTTTTATTCGTATAAAGTTAATGAGACAAACCCAGACTGGATTTGATGTCTGTTTTACGGGATGGAAATTTAAACTGCCAAACAGACAGTAAGCAGTAATTTTTTTCTAAGTACCTTTGTGGTATTAGTTTTAATACAGAAATGTGACAATTTAATGACGCACATTTTGGTCTACTTTTTGCCGACCATCAATTATCTAAACTTTTCCAGATGTATTCGTTTAAGTTGAGAAAGTTTTTAATGACTAAAGTGTTTCTAAGTTTGTGTAAGGCATATTCGCAACAAACACAAAGTTAACATCAGTTACTGCAAGTTAGTTTCCACAATATTTATACATGTACACACAAAGCTAATAGAGATCAAATTATCTGAGAGTGTCACAATTCAGAACATCCTTAATTTTTCTGTGCCTATTTTGCAAAAAAATTGTAACATTAAAACACTGTTGTACCTAAGCAGCTTTTCAACTTTTGAACCATAATATTTCTTATTTGCTTTGACGAAATTGCAATTTATGGCATTTCATCGATGATTAATTATTGCCGCGATAGTCTTCATCATTTTCTCTACGATTTGGTTTTTTGTACGCTCGACAGTTAAAGTCTTTATTTAGTTGATAACGTAGTAGCCTACACTGATTGTATACTTAGCTAATAGGTTGCGTTTTTGTATATGGAATTGTGCAGTTTCTTTTTACTAAGAAACAAAATTACTAGTATTGGTAATCTTAATTTTACTTGAGTCAACGATCTATTTTGCTCTTTGGTTAATTGATTTATGTAGAAAGGAAATAATTTAGAATGCATCACCTGTTTTGGAAATGAGTTTGATTAATTCATTAACGAGCTGCGTAAACTAATTTTCGGAGCTAGCGCAATTAAGGCATAATTTAGTATTCACTAAATTCATTATATTTTCTAGAAAGGCAAGATAATTATAATTGTAGTTACACAGATGTTAAATTTTAGCAAAGTAAGCTAAAACGAAATAGTGTGAGCAGAAAGTTTATTTGACTTTTTTTGACGAGTTCAAACTAAATGCCCATAAGACGTATCGTCATTTGTTGGTGATAATCACATTCTTGCAGCATTGTCTACGCTAAGCAGGTACTCACTACCCTTAAAAATGTGAAATGTCCTAATCAAATCAGTTATTGCGATCTAGACTCTCGCGTTTAATTATCTGTGCTTATTTGTTGATAGTACTACTAAGTGTTGATCAATTCTAGCAAAATATCACTACAACTACCACGACCGTAATAAAACAACAAAAGGCGCCTTATTTGAATTTAAAAAAACACTTATTGAAGGTTAAATTCTGCAATTAATACAAATATCAAAATTTAGATCTAAGTAAGTCTAGCATAATTCGATTGCCTTTAAAACGCGCCCGCTAGTCGATCTCAACTGCCATAGTGCAGCCTCCAACGCAGCATTTGTGATGATTTTGTGACACTAATTGCTTAGTCACACATATGCCACCGTGTTTGGCGGGTCTAACTAAACGACTTAATGATTGCACCGTAACCTTTCCAATCCCTTCACGTCTTTCAGTCGTTCACGATTGGATTCATTCAAAGCCTCCTTAATTTCGATTGGTTTGCATGAAGTACGCTACCAACGACACCACGGAATACGCCATTGCTCTGACCATCCACCTCATTCTGAATTTGATGCCGCATGCGTTAGAAGTCTCATTCGTCCTTCAGATTCGTCTCAACGGAATCCACACAAAAAATCACCTAGTTGGCAAATCCTGTCAGTACAAACCTTAAATTGTTGCAAAACGTCGTAAGTGTTAGTGAAGAAATCCAGAAGAACTTTCGATTTCAAAGAGAAAGAGACGGTTACGGCGTCTTACGGATTCCCCGGGTTTCATTTAGAGTTGTGTGTTTTGTAATGTGGCGTAGATCTCACCCGAATGACATTTTAGCGAGGGATAATTACAAATGCCATCCTGAGGCAGTCAGAGCTGGGGTTGCCCTTTTCACGCGTTGACAGGTTTGGCGTTCGTGCCTGACTAATAGACACGAGGTTTGCAGGTGGGGGTAGGGGGGTTATGGCACAGGGATGTATTTGTTACCCACAACAGCCCAAGAAAGCCTATTTTGCCCCTCACAACTCCCTCGGATTTGATTCAGCCTATTAAAATCTGCGATTTTCACCTGGAACTGGGTCCCATCACGACGATTCAAACCCTCACACAAACTGACTTTTCTCTGATCGTGCCCACAACAGACACCCTTGACCTATGTGTGGTTTCGCATCCACAAACTGAGACTTCGCTGATTGGTCAGCGAATGATTGAACAGTTTCGACCATTCCTATTGGCTGTCACTGTATTTCTATGTTATCCAATAACACGATGAGTTGATTGGTGTGAAAACACATGTTAACTCTTGTTGCAGGACCTGAGCAAACTGGTGACTGTTTATGTGTTCAAGTGTTTGTCCTAGGAAATGACACATTCATTGGTTGCTTCCAACTTCAGGTCTTATAAAGTTATTTAATTAAAAATTTTAGTCCTATTAACAACGAGCATCTGTGAGCGGTATGCAGAAGGTGAAACAAAATCGACCACGATGACTGTTTAAATCTGTTTTCGAAAGGAAATGCATGCTAAGCCGCCCGAAGGCACTTTGTCGACACCGTCTGGCGCCTACTCACTCACAGAATTCGAAACCTCCCGGATCGAACCGTCACCGACGACAAGAGAGTCGGAGATGTGCTCTGAAATGGATATTCGCACTGCCCGAATGGGTTTTAACATCTGCTTCTAATTAGTGTCCAGTCGTGGTTTGCTGCATTTTTTTTAAAGCTGACCTAAATCACACTAAAACCACATTTTGTGCTTGATGAGGTGTGGAGAACGCGAATGCCGAAATTGTCCAAACCTGCCAAACCTCGTTCTGGTCGGTTTGTTGAAGCTGCCTACGACAAAATCTTAACCAGACTTCAACTGGGTCCCGGTCACATCTGTGGGTTTGATGGAATTACTAATGTGGCGTGTGTTTGGAAGCATTATCACGACAGTTAACAATCAGTAACTGTCGACAACTCATGAAACTGACCGCAATATGGAAATCAAATAACGGTGCTTTGTAATAACACCTGGATAATTTATTGTTGATAGGGACCAGAAATTGCGTGTGCGCAAATTCAAAACTTGCGCAATTGGAACTAACTCCTTGTTAACCCATCAATTTGAGTCGGCTTACGCTTAAATGCAGGGGATAGGACGGTAGGTCAGTGGTTTCATGCATCGACCAATCAAAATCGACCAGATTTTGCAAGTTAGCCAGAATTCTAGCGCTCACGTGTGCGTTAATGAGTGCGTTTTTCGGCTCCTGAAACTCAAACACACCCGCCATTTCGGCAATTTCACAGCCCCAGTATGCACGAATGTTGCGTGTCCCGATACGTTTGTCCTGCGCTGCCGATTACGTTTCGCCTCTTAAAATGCTAATGCTAATCTCAGAGTTTAAAGAACAAACAGCAGTAGGCCGGACCAGACGCGTCTCATTTGCCGTCTACGTAGACAATAAACCCTAAGCTGATGCGAACAGCTGTTCGGCGACCCCAGGATCGCATTCAAAGTGTTTCCGACCCGTGAGAAATTTCGCTACAGTCACCTCCCTCGTATGCAGGATTTCGGCCCATTTGTGAAACGGAGATTTATCAATTCGTAGTATGATGTAGGATTTGTAAATTCAAACACCAGTGATGCAACACCACCGCAGATGGTTGATTTCTAACGATGTTGTGAAACTGGGCTTAGAATCGAGAACAACTGACACAATTACTCAAAGCACGTGTTATATCGAGGGACATATTTTAACGGATTACTTGTTCTGTACACTAATGATGCCATTGATTCTCAATCTAAAGGTTGCGCGCGGTCAAACATTCTGCCAGCATCGTTGTGCGTGCAGTCAGATTCTGGTCCACAGGCAGATAAATTCACCCAGCAGACAGGCCAGACCATTAGAGGTGTCTGGAAGCCGGGGATTTAAGGCCAACCACGCCGGAACAAACAGCTGATTTCAACTCTGCGCGCGCACACACGCACACACGGAGATGATTTGTGCCTCTAGCAGGAGAAGTCATTGGAAAAACGCATATTTTCGGCGAATAAAATGGGCATTTATGGACAGTCAGTGAGTGGAAATGGTGCTGTGTGCGGGGAATCACGATAACCACTAGCGGAGATCATAAGTAACCACGGCGTTGCATCGACGTGGATGCAGGTGATTGTGTTCCTCCGGATCTCGTTCACCTTTGGCGTTACTGACTGGAATGCAGCGTCTAAAAAAACAACTTTTAAATCGCATTTTTACATGCGCTCCAAGAAAAGGCACTCAATGGTTGCCTAGCAACTTAATAAACGTTCGAACATGATTAGTAAATTTTACTTATTGCAATTAATTAAATCACCAGGTCATTTTTAATACCAGCGGGGACGTCTAAAACAACGTTTGGCGTTAAGATTGAAGTGGCCAATAGGGACACGGCTTTTCGGTCCTGTGGAAACATGAAATTTGACAAAATTTGTAGATCAGAAACGCGAAGTTGCAAATTCTGAATTATAACTTCCAAAATTGGGTAAACAGTTAAATGTGGAGGTTTTGATTTACGAAAAAAATATATATATTGAGCAAATCAAATCTATTGTATTGGATTAAGCCGAGCTCAGCCAATCCTCTGTCTTCGTGCTCTTGATTGGTCGGCTTTGTTGTACCTATCTCGTTCAATCTTTGAACAGGTTATCCTCAAATGCATCACACACACGTCAATTATTTAAAATCGCTTCACATCATAGTAATTCGTTATTTAAGTTCCACACTTAGCAGACTCTTCAAACACACGAAATTTGACCATTTTTTTGAAAAAAATGGTCATCGTTGTCTCCTATACCTACGGAAAACAATCATGGTACTGGTTTGTGATGGAACAGCGGGAATCGCACCAAAACATTAGTTGTGTCTTTGTGATCTTCCTGTGAGTTTTCCAGAATTACACAGTTGAGTATTTTTAAGGCTTAAAACGGTCATTTGTTGTCAGCTACCAATGCGATTGAATTTGGGTGCAAATGAGCACAAGGCCCTGCACAAATATTTGGTAACTGGGGCAAAAAGTCAGTTCTGAAATCAGACTACCACTGATTCCAAAATTGATTTAGTTAACAAGGGTCGGAATCATGAATCTGTCTAAAATTTAACAGAACGTCGTTGCAAAAAATTACGTATATCTGTTGAATTTCGCGTCTTTTCAATGTTTTGAAAAAAACGAATTTGGTCAAGAATCGAATAGTTTTTTGAAAACTACATATGTCGATTTATGAATTTATCTTTCCACCAAACAATTTAAACTCCCCAGCGTTCGATTAGTCTCTTTACACCTAACTCCAAGAGGAACCAATGAGGATGCCCCATCCATCCACGTGACCTTGATTGTGATTGGTTACTCGCAAAATGAGTCAAGTACAGGCAGGAGAACTTGGCTAAATTTGCACGAGGGCATGGCTTTGAGCTCAAATTCGCAAAAATGCCATTTTCGTTTCTCCGTTTTCAATGGCTCTGTTTGCTGATTCAGCAGTTTGTTCATTGTACCAAAACTGGTTATACCCAATCCAAACATGGGCGATTCGCGAATCGCGCGCCTCGAGGCATCCACTCCACCTGCCATTCGAAGATCGGCAACTTCGTTACACATTTTGGCGTGTTCATAAACTTTCCACAATGCTGTGCGCCTATCCATGGAACGAGGACAGGCTACGTATGTATGTGTGTGTGGGTGCGTGGGTGGGCGGGTGTGTGCGTCGTTTCAACCAATCACGCGCGGGTTCGCATTTCTCGTTGCAGAAACTAACATTGTGTGACTAGCATGACTGGCTGGTTCACCGCGCACGCGTGTGTGCGTGGGTGTGTGCAGTTTTAGTTGGTGCAATCAGCCAAGATTTAAAACCGGATTGGCGATTCGTTCTCTTCCGGGCTGGATCTGTAGTCGATTGACCAATTTTGCCGGAACAGCAATCACACCTAATGTTAACACTCTCGCAGGATTAAAGTGTGAACCCCTCAACCCAAACCTGCGTCCTGCGCTATGCGTCATTTTACGTAAGCTGATGTGTTACTCTGTGTGTTTTCAACTATCGTTGCCTCAATCACTAACTAAGTTCCAGTGTTAACAAGTCCACGTTGTATTTTAATTTTGTTTAAATTGAATTCCCTTAAACAATGGCGCCGGTTTGGAACCTGAATCCGAAACCTGATGTAATTCGGTCGAAACTCATTGGAAATATTTTTGAGAAAAATACCGACTAACCGATGTGAAAAGCATTCCCGGTTGTCTAAGAGTTGGAAATGTTTGTTTGTTTTTAACAATTTTCGTTTTTACGAAACCAAGTCTAGCTAAATTTCGCCTGTGTAAGGGCTTATTGGAGTTTGAAGTGGTGTATACGATTTGCAAAACAGCCGTGTTTTGCGTTGAGATGAGGGTCATTAGGTCGCGATCAAATAGGTTCCATGATTACTTCCTCCTATTCCTGTTTACTGATCCAAGCAAAGAGGCTTATCAGCGAAATTTAAACCACGCCTACCAGTTTGAGCAATAAATCTTTTTCTTCCAATGTTTTGGGCAAAGATCCCCGAGTTACCAGTTTCAGACGTTCAAAATGTAGTCTAGTCCTCGTTAGTTCCATTATCACCGGCATTTGTTTCGTTGATTTCGTCAACGGTTGTTGAAGCTAATAAGAGCTTCTTTGTCGAACTTGAAGATCCCCTCCTAGAATCCAGTGGGCTGCATTGGTGGAGGTTGTCTAGCCTCGGTGCATCTTCAAAATTATCGATTACCTTGCACACGGGCAAGACAAACTCGCAATTCCCATGCCTACGAGTTTAAAGGTGTGTGCGTGTGTACGTGTGTGTGATTTATGCACCAAATTAAACACGTCTGCCAATTTTCGCTGATTAACTGAGCAAATTGACGTGGAAACGCAACAAACCCTCCATCGCGAGAACTAACAAAAAAGAAGCTTGTCTTAATGTTTAAATTACTAAGTTGTGCATACATTTCGTTTGCGCACACGCACACACACACACGCCCAGGTTGCGATTCACCTGCCTCATGAGATGGCATCTAGGTTACGCAGTGGGAGAGCACAGACCACCCCGTTTTTCCTTGAATTTTTTTTGCGAGGAGAAAAGATTGTGGTTAAAAAAGGAGGGAGACGAGGGCTTGCCAGCCCTTTTCTTGAATCCCAAGAAATTAGGAGGAAAAAAGTAGAAGCGAATGTGACCTTGAGACAATTCTTGACGTATTAAACATTCAGACGGTTTGGATTCAATTTCAGGGAATATCTTGATGTCCTGACCTCCGTTGTATCTCTGCTAATCGCGTCCACCGTCCGGCCGGCCACATCCACCGACTCACGTTTCAAGGCATATGCCAAATCAATGCGTCCACCCCCTTCAAGCTTCGATGGAATTGTGGGAGTACCTGCCCAGCCTGGTTTGTCAACACCCACCTCAATAACCTTCCACAAACCACGGTCGCCTCCACAAATGAGCCCTCTGGAAGTGGCCTTCGACTCCACCTTCGGCTTCGTCTCCAGCGAAGAGGCATCGGAGGCAGCTTGTCGAAGTCTCCCCGGACTAACCAACCACCAGCGACACCTCTGTCGCCAGAACCCCGGCCTGATCTGGGCCGTTGTGGACGGTACGCAGCTGGGACTCTACGAGTGCGTGCACCAGTTCAGGCACGAGCGATGGAACTGCTCAATGGCGCGGATCGTCTTCGGGTCGGGCAGTTCCAACGAATTCCACCTACCGCCGACGGGATCAGCCGCCGCAGCCAACATCCTCGGTGGCCTGCAGGACGGTCTCAGCAAAGGTCCTTTTCTGATTGGCTGTCGTGTTTTCACTTTTCAGTGATTGGCACATCTGCGCCGGTCACTCACCTGTGGATTTGTTTACACTAGAGCACTTGTGTTTGTGGATGCACGTGTGTGTGTTGTGTGTAGCAACCGTGGCCGTGTGAAATTCCACAGGTTGATACCGAGGGCACTTTTTTTCAAAAATTTTGTGAGCCTTCTCACCGGCTCCGACCTCATTTCCGCCAACCGAAACGTGAACTCAATTGATGTCGTGTTTCCAGGCAACAGCCAAGCCTGGAGACTCTACTACGGCGTGAAATCGACTTTCTAGTTGTGATTAAACACATATTTGGTTGTCCTTAAATTTTCACCAATATTTTTTTACATAAATAAAACATTTTGCAAGAGGTCGCTATCACAAAGCAATGACCAGTAAGTCATGTTTAAAGCAAATCCAGAGTAGACGAAAATCCATTGAAAATCGATAGTTACCCGATTGTGCCAGCTACATCTCATCGCGTCTTATCTATCACTGCTTCAGTTTTTTTGCTTCCTCCTCTGCTTTGAATTGTTAGATGTGTCTTTAAAACCAGGTTTCATGTCAGTCATTTTCAAGCTTGCTCCATACATTTTCATATATTTATTTTGTACTTAATATAAGCGAGTAGCAACAGATATTAGACCGTGATGTCGTCCAAAAGTTGTACTTCAACTTCCTGCACGCAATACTAACTCGACTTCGCAGAAATTTTCAAATATTAAGGCTGTAACCACCGAATTACCCACCATGGCCGACAGGAATTTTTGAAATTCATGAACTTGCTACTCACGTATTTAAGTAGAGATATTTTTAACGCGCAGAAAGCACTTTTCCCCCCTTTCTCGGATTATTTGGATGAACGAAAAAATGCTGATTTCTAGCTAAAATAATATTCCGCCTCTACAATATAACTTGATGGATTTTATTTTAACTGATGCCAAGTAAGTTATCAAAATTAGTGAAATCTCCAAAGTGACTATCGAGAGGGTCAAACGGTTTTATCGAACCCCATTTTCAAATTCACAATTAGTGAAAATCTTCATTAAATTTGAGATTGCTGCATAAAGCATACCCGAAACGTAAAGAGATGTCACCTAGTAGCTTTGTCACTTGGCGGCTTGGAACCTGTAATTGATGTGCATGAACTGTCTACTCAATTAAATACAGTAGTCAGGAAATGTTTGATGTTTTTTCTAGGGACCCGAGAGTCAGCGTTCATGACGTCGGCATGGGCAGATTTCTAGTTTAAGCAATATTCCGCCTCCATAATATAACTTGGTAGATTATAATTTTGACTGGTTTTTATACAAACTAGCAAAATTGGTGGAATCTCCAAACCGACTATCGAGGGGATGCAACGGTTTTCAAAATCACAATTACTGAAAATATCAACTAAATCTGAGATTGTTGCACAAATTGTTCCCGAGTGGCAGAGCGATGTCAGTTAGTTGGTTTGCGATTGATGGCTAAATACATTTAATAAGCAAATATGAACTGGCTACTTAATTGAACACAGTAGTCATGAAATATTTGATGTCTTTTTCTAGGGACCCGGGAGACGGCGTTCATGACGGCGGCGTGGGCAGCGGGCGCGGTGCAGGCGATCACGCGTGCCTGCAGTCGCGGACGCATCGGCACCTGCGACTGCGACTCCGCGCGACGCGGCGGCAAGTCGGCTGACGCCGAGGGCGAGTTCACGTGGGGGGGTTGCAGCGACCCCATCAAGTTCGGCATGAAACTAACTCGACTGTTCCAGGAGGCGCGAGTGCCGTCGAAACGCCGTGGACGTCGTGGCAGTCAGAACGCGACCCACTTCGACGAACACACCATCGCGCGAGTGTCTATGGACAGCCACAACCGAAATGTTGGCAGACGCGTAAGTGTGTGATTTTAACTCCACATCATCTGTACCTCTCAAGGTCATTGGTTGGAAAGTCGTTATTTAGTTAGTTTTCTTGGTTACGAATTCGAATAACCAGATTTCGCTTGGTAGCCTTAGTTACGTGTCATGGTAGAAGGTAGCGAAGGTTTGTCAATCGTAAAATTAATTTTTAAAGCAGAGAAGTGATGTTAATTAACACGTTTCATCAACAAACGACGACAAGCCTTTCAAATTGAAAAAAAAGGGTTTTGTTTTAATGCCCAGAACACTTTGGATGACATGGAGAACTGACGCGTAATTTTCTCGGCTTGTCATTGGTCCAAATACAGTCAATGGATGTTTACTACTTTCGTATATCGATTTACATAATCGGTGTACAAAAGCTGTTTTTGTGTTAGTAAAATTATCCGTACTCTTGAACCAATCATTGCACAACCTTCAGAGTGCTTGACAGCCATGCTCAGTCATCTTGACATTTGAAAAAAAAATTTCTGTTAGGCTTCAAAACCACTTTGGATTACATTGAGATCTGGTTGGATAATTTCGTTTAGCACAGAAATGATTCATATTCTTCTCGACCTGTCATTGGTCGGGACAAAATGATCCATTCCCGTTAACCAATCACGACAAAGCCTTCAGATTGGTGGGTTCTCAGTTTAGTACAGCACACGATGCTACTTTTGGAAGATCGTAAACCATTGCAGCGACAGAATTTCGATCAATCGATTTGTCTCTAGGCGAAACATTTTTTTGAGTTCACTGAGAAAGTTTACTGATTTCGTAGTGAATAAGAGGCCGCTACAGTTCCAATTACTAAGACCGAAAAAAACCTTTTAGTGAAAATCGATCAAAATATCGTCTGATTCTCCGTAAAACGCACAAACTTCCAAGCACGAAGACTGGACATAGCACGCAGATGGCGACGAAATGCGATTTTGTCAATTATGATGACATCTACCTTGGCTTCAACCAAGTAGTTGTCGGTTCTTTGAACCCCAAGAATTAGGTGAACATTTCGTGTAGGACGACGTCCTGGCAAGTGGCTTTCCCAGCTCTTCGCTGTTGGTGATCCAATGCTTTCGAAGCAGGCAAAAAACTGGCCAGACGTGTCCCGTCTAGACGTCTGTTGAATGTTCTCGTGTCGACACCACCTGTTTCTCCAGCAATTTGCACCATACAGTGGAAGCACGCTTCCTCCAACGCTTCTCCGCGTTGTCAAGGTGTGTGGAAGTGGGGTGACAGAGGGGGGGGGAGCGAGTTTCGGACACCGCATGACAGCCGAAAGGCACAGGATTTTTCCGGTGCACCCCCAACTCCTTCACATGCCACCACCACCCCATCGTTTGCCGCTTTAAAAGCGATTATAGTTTGCTGAGTCGCCTCTCAAACACCCGGAAATCGGCTTTTTAAGAGTTTCTTGTGTTAAACACTAATTAAAGTGAGATCTCACATTAGCGGTCGGAAAAGGAGATTTTTTCAGAGCTGGGTTAAAAAAATTGCCCTGTAAAATGCGCAAGAAGCACATGGAATTGACCAATTCCAGAGCTCCACAAAACCGCAATTTTTTCAGCTCGGCCGAAGATGACCCTAGTAAGTGATTTCACGATGTCTGCATTTTCAAAAACTGGAAAAATAACCCACTAGTCAATTTCCAAGCAGCTAAAACGCGCCCATTGGCTCGTGAGCAGTGACTAGCTCATTCAATCTCCTGTTTCAGCTGCTGAATCCACAAAATTGAAGGGGTGGGTGATGTGGGCAGGATGAATTCCGTTCGAAAGCGCGTCTAATCAAACGCCAGTTTGTTGCGGTTAATAATGAAGTCGCAGCCGAGTCCCAGGAGGTAACGACGCAGTTGCCAAACAATAGCGCCTTATCTGCGACATCATCGAATTGGTTTAAAAAAACCCCAACATCAGCAGTAAGAACAGCAACTAACTAAATTGGTTTTAGCATGTTCGAAAATAATAACGAATTAAAAATGTTCTTGTTTAATTTAAAACCTGTGGTTACACTTAATGTTTGGCTTGATCGAGACTGGGGGAGATGGATTGTCAGAATCAGTAAGAAAATGTCTCTTCAAGGCCTACGGTCAATCTGCTGAAGCTGATACCAATCGATTGGAACCGATAATCCAATTGGAACGTGGTCATGTGACATTGCGGGCGGCTGTAGTGCATTGTGTGTGCGTGGGTGTAACAAGCGAACTGGTGGTGGTAGCGGCAGCCAATGAGAAAGAGGGATGAGGCACTAAAATCAATAATCCTGTAGGCGAACTGCCTTCACTACCGCGGGCGTATTGCTCACTCAGGAAAAATTAAAAACACATTTTAAAAGTATTTGGATCGTAAAGACGTTCGATGTTTGTGTATCACATAAAGTGGCATAAGTCCACCCAATGCAAATGGTCAATAAATGAAAATATTTAAGGTCAGAAGCTAGTAAAACTGGATTACTGGGAAATTCACGAAAATATCAAGAATTGGCTTGTCGAAAAGTGATCATGTTCTTGTAGAGAATTGCTGGAATCCAATTGGTCAGCGACGTCGAATCCACTAATTGGCCTTCAGATGGCCTCGCCAGAATACCATCTACATCAGAGTTTGTAAAACTCGTTGATATCGCTTGATTCTGAAATTTGCTGATGTATAAACGACATTGATTTGCATCATGGTGGCATGGACTTCAAAAAAATTAACATAAACAAGAAGCAGACGGAATTTCGCAGTCGTGGATCGGAGAGTGGATATCGAGTGTAATAAGTGGATTATTCACTGAACACTACCTCCAGTTTAAGTCTTGTGAGTCAAATCTCCAGTGGAGAAAGTAAAACGATCCTTTTTGGTTGGTTAATTGACACCCAAAACGTCTTATTTTCTTCTTCTGTTCCACGCACCACCAGTTTATCTGGCAGAGCAGAGAAAAGAAGTGCAAATGCCACGGTGTTAGCGGAGCCTGTTCTCTTCGAACGTGTTGGCAACGCGTCGGTGCCTTCAGGAGAGTTGGCGACCTGCTCAAGAAGGCCTACGCTGAAGCCCTACACGTCTCCTTCGATGCGAAGACTCGGCACCTGCGGCGCGTCGCGGAACCACTCTACTTCGGTGGAATGCCCCTGCCAAGTCACTTGGCCAAACGCAGCACAAGCACGACCTGGCAGAAGCCCACCAACTGGTTCATCGTGGGCAGTGGACAACGAAATAAACGCGGCGCGCTGCACGGCGCCAAGTGGATAAGGCAACAGAGGGACAAACTCGTGTACCTTGAGAGCTCACAGGACTACTGCAAAGCCGATCACAGAATCGGTGAGATATTTTTGCTGCAGGCCATTTTCTGACGCAATTACGCGTTAGGATAACATTTTTCACCAATTCCCTTATTTTGAAAAATCGAATCCGATGCACAAAAATCAATAATCCCACAGCTGAGCTTCGCTCATCGTCGTGATTGTGCGGCGCGGCAATCGATCGATAGCGTTGTTAAACCACGGCAGTCCACAACGCGTATTTGGCTTGAACTCAACTTCCGAAATTAAATTTACCAAATTGGTTGTAAAAATGGATTTAATTTTTAAAAAAACCACAGAAATGGCCCATTTTAAATTGCATTCGGGGGTTAGAAAGATCTCCCATTTCACCTTATAGTCGGTTTTCTTAGCAAGATGGCGGAATACTTAAATTGTTATTCTCTGGACATTGGCGATGGTTGGTCGGTAAATTTTTTGCAAAAAATGACGTGAAGTCAATTTGACCTGTGTGAACCTCTATGCAAGTCGTTGATCTTTGTCAATTCAGTTTGAAAACTGACCGAAAAAAACGGCACACAATTGCCACCAGACTGGTTTGTCACTGAGGCCTTAATTTACCAGCCACTCGTCAAAGCTTAGTTCCTTAATCACTAGAAAACGCAACTTTTTTAAACATAAAACAAGCTGATTTTGGCCAAAACGCCATTAGGTACGTTTAATCTCGCAAAATAAATCTGTCCTGTCCGGCCGGTGCTTTGCGTGACCGGAATCGGCACCCGCGGTATCCCTTGCAGTTCCTCTCTCGCTCTCTCTCGCAGACTGGAACGCAGTTATTACCCCAAACCGACAGTCATCAGGGGGTAATGGAGGTCCGTAAGCAATTCCACCCCCCCCCCACAGCTTTCCATATCAGTGACCGTTTGAGAAATCGCCTGATTACAAGCGTCGCGTGTGCCTGCGCAGGGGGACGATGCACATTCCTCTTAGTTAAGCCTCACTATCTGCGTGTGTAATGAGGACTCGAGTTGCTATAAACACTAATTTTCTGCCAAAAATTAATTAAGCGCTGGTGCAAATGTTTTTCTCGAGGCGAAGCTGTATTCGGTCGTGGACGATGAAACATCAAATAGCGGACAGTTTGATTGGGGACACTGATTACTCACTTTCGAACTGGCTTCTTCGATGACGAATCCACGTTTGCACCACGAAGACACTTCTGGACCGGAAATTTAATCTTCACGGACACTAGGAGAAGAATCCCATTATTTCCGCCACCACACAACGAGATGTCGAAAGGAAATGCGAAGGACGTTAGGGGCCTTCCGGCCGTACCGGCTTAGTCCTGCAGAAGTCCTTCAAATTGAGTGTTTCGAACATGACCAATCCAAAACCCTTCTAGGATTCAAAACCATTCCCTGGCTGACAAATTTTTGCGAAAAATTAAATTACACCTGGCAGAAATTGATTACAGTTCATGGAAGATGGTCAGGGCCCAAACATATTACCTAATATTTATAAGTAGCTGACTGATGGTTTGTCCTGCAGGTCACCTTGGTGTGGCTGGAAGGCAGTGCGATGTGGCCGAGCCCAATCACCCCAACAGCTGCGACAAAATCTGCTGTGGTTTTGGCTACGACACGGCTGTGGTGGATACGAAAGAAAAGTGCGGTTGTCGATTTGTCTGGTGAGCCAATACACTTAGAGTTTTTTAACGGATTCAAACAAACATCCCAATGATTCCTAATACTAGTCAAATTATTAAGAAAAGCGACTACATTCTAAAAATTTGAAATGCATTCATCTATAAAATGCTAAATATTTAAAAGAAGACAACCACAAATATTTGTTAAAATTAGGCAAGTGATTTGTTGCTATTAGAGACCGGCTGCGCTGAAAAATCGATTTTTTGCATTTTGTGGATGCATCCATTTAAGGCATCCTTTCAACTGCGTTTTGATAGGTCAGAATTTTCATACGAAACAAATTACTTTTAAAACTTGGAAATCAATATCAAATTGACTGTTGTTATAAGTTGCCATGGATTGTGTGATTTTTAAAACACACAGGGTCGCTACACTACGATTGGCGGTCTTTTGGTACAAGAAATGAGCATTATTGAGGTTTAATTATGGCGGCACAACATGTGACAATTAGTGGGCATCACCATGTGCTGACTAACGCTCGTCTCCCCCCCTCCCCACCACTGACGAATGGGAAAAGAGAGGCAGCCCTTCTCAAGTGACTCATGCTATTCGAGGTGAGTGAGCAGCTGTCGGTATTTGCATAACGACAGCCAAAGGGGGGGGGCACGAAACGACCCCTGTGGAGGGGAGGGGCGACACCAGACACTCTAATGTGTCTGGGTTCAGTTCTGTCACATGTTGATTGGCCGGTGTGAGAGTTAATCTAACCGCGCGCCAGCCTGTTGAGATGCCGCAAGATAGAAACAGACGTGGGAACGTGTGTGTTACTGGCACACACACACAGGCGAAGTCGCCTAGGCCCCGTCCCCCACCGCACGTGGTCTCCGGAATGAGTCACTCCTGATTTCTGGAGTCGGTTCTGTCCTGTAACGCGTTGTGGTTTGCTGACAGGCCTTTCCCAGGCCCTCTCAAGTGGCCTTTTTGCGTCTCAAGACCACACCACTTACGGTAGGTCGTGCGACTCGTGGTTAATGCGAGTTGCCCAATAAGCTCGTAGGTTTTTAGGCAATAGAGCCATTGACGACGAATGTACACACACCGTCCAGCGTTTTGAACTGTTTGTCCACTAAAGCGTGCTGGTGCGTTGACCGGAACAACTGGTAGTCGGAAGGGGCCAAATCTATGGAAAATGCCGCGAGTGCCAGAACGTCCCATCCCATGTTCAAGAGGGTCTTCAGAGTAGCGCGATCAATTTGAGGTGGTCGAGCGTTGTCTTTCAACAGCAGCAGCGGCAGCAGCAGTATGACTTACCTGCTTCTTTACCCCTAAACAGCCTTCTCTTATCAAGTAGTGTTCTTCCATTAGAGCTTCGTTTGTTCAATTGTTGGCTGAAGCGTTCCGCAGTCATTAGTTAACGTCTATTTTGCAGGAGGTCTTAAAAAAGCACACCCTTCCTCTTCCTCCACCAGATACGCAGGAGAACCGTTTTCAAGTAGATGTCCTGTTTCGACGTCAATTTACTGGGTTGTTGTCCGTGATCTAATCACAACACCATTTTACGTTTGGGATTCCTGCAACAAAAATATGCTTTTTATCATCAGTCACAATTTTCCACAAGACGTCTATTCACTGCTTGTTGGCGGTGGGCAAGCAGTGAGAGGCATGTATGTTCGTACGTTCACGCGGGTTGGGTTCGATCAACACATGTGGTGGGTCCCAACTGCCGAGTTGTTGAATTTTTCCCATTTGGTGGTGAAAACGCTTGGAAATAGGTGTTTGGGTGACTCCTAACTGAGCTTCAAGCTCTCATTGTGTCTTTGTTGAGTGTTCATCCAGTTGAGCTTGCAGTACCGCATCTTCAAACTTTCGAGGCTGCTGTGCGGTGCGCGGTTGGTCAATAAGCAATTCAACACCAACACCACCACCACCACCACCGCCACCACCACCACCACAACCACCAACACCACCACCAACACCACCACCACCACCGCCACAACCACCACCACCAAAACCACAACCACCACCGCCACCAACACCACCACAACCACCACCACCAACACCACCACCACAACCACCACCACCACCTCCACTTTTAAAACATCTGTACTTATAATGACGAGTTTCATGAGACACGACGTCGGCACCAAGACCACTGCATATCGATTCGCCCCGTGCTGTAGAAGCATTGTTTCCTTATTGATGGAATTGGTTTAAAGTGCAGCGCCATCGACTGTGCTGTTTATCAGTTGCCATCGTAGCTTCCGCTGCCGTTCGATTTTGCGGAACCTCGAGTGCCTTCCTTTCAAACAAAACAAATGAAAATATTTAAATTTGCAGTAGTATTCTAAGTTTGAAGGAAACGTCTGCAGGAATTAGATCATGCGCCTAATTGATTGAATCGCATTCGACCCCAATGGATCTCCGATCCAGAGGAGAATAGCCTGCATTTCATGCTTCGTATTTTGCTAGGTGTTGTGAAGTGAAATGCAACATATGCCACCGGAAAACGCGCATTCACCGCTGCAGGCCCGACTCGACGCCACTGGAGCGACAAATCAATGAAATCCTGAACTCCTCGTCAATCAGTGCGTGGATGGGGAGGCGTCGCAAGTCCCATTCTGGTTACTGACACTATTCCCTGTTGAAATAGTTAACTTCATTTTATTTGTTCTTGTGTAAGCACCTGTGAATGCAACACTAGTCAGCTCTTTCCCTCTGACTTACACCCCCACATGATCTAATTGGCTCCGGGTCCCGAAAGCGGCTCGATGATTGGATGGAATTGGGTAAGAGTTGGCACTGTGGACTAACCAGATGGAAATCAGTAGGCGTATTCAAAGACCTAGGCATCCGTGAAGCTCATCTCTAGAATTCCATCGAAACGAAGACCTCCGCCTACAGAATCTGCGGCACTTCGCCGTTGAATTGGGACTGTACCAGATCGTGGGGTCCTTGTTTACTGAATCCTGAGTTGATTTCACTAAGTGGAGGCCGGAATGTGGATGAGGAACTGTGGTGTCAAGCTTGAAAGGTGGTCACTGGTGAATTCGGATCCTAACCGTACACTATGCTTGCTCTTTCACCGAGATGAAAGACGCTTGAGCAATAAGTCTTTCAGCGATAGTTGGAGATCTGGTGAGACCTCAATCTACTCAGATCAAGGTTAACACCAGAAAATATCAGAGCTCCACCCCAATATAGGAATTCGTCAAGAGCTCAATTCATCTCAAAAGAAATGCTTATTTTGGCGACGATATTCGGCTGTGACCACTGATTGGGTGGATACCCTCAGTTTATGCTAATTATCTGTGTTTTATCAAAAGCACTTAGCCAATCAACAAACACTTTTTGGTATCTTGAGACGAAGATAATTTAACTTGGCTGAATTTTCACAAAAAACAGTTCATTGTTAGCTTAAACCGGTAATGGATTTTAAAAGATAAGTTATTTGACTTAAGGCGAAGTAAAAATGGAGCTGATGAGGACGCGTGAGGTCACGCACAACTGAACTTCGCGCCTACACATGAACGAGGCGCTGAATCGCTAATGAGTTGCTTTCGATAACAGGAATGCTCAGTGCGCTTTTCCACCTTCAAGCCTTAAATTATCATGCAATTTCGGCAAAATTCCTTTCACTGGAACAAAAGCCATTCATAGGTGAGTCAGAACTAATGCAGGCCTCTTTCCAAGGTCACTAGCAGCTACTTCAACAATTGGGCGATCGGTTGGTCGGCGGATGATTATTGTTAGCTCAGTGCATTTCAAGTAAAATCGAGTTATTGGTGTAGAGTTGGCCAATCAGCTCGTTCGAAATGCGTGATTATGTGTTTCTGGTTTTGGTGAGAACTCGTGCCTCAAGAATGGCACAGGGAAGAATAACCAACAACTGTCAACCGGCTACAACAATTAGACAAGGCAATGATTTAAAGAAAGGTTTGATTGGACGTTAAATGGCGACCCAGTAGCCTGTGGTCCAGGAAAGTCCCCGAGATGAACTTCACAATTGAGAAAGTGTTGCACAAAGGCCGATTGAGACCGCATCACTAAAACTTACTTTCCAGATCGATCGAAGATAATAATGATGATGACGACTTTGAACTGAGAAGTTACAGCGGCATCATCCAAACCGAAAGGTATTCTCATCCTCTCCCCAATATTGGCCAAAGGGGAATCCAATTTGCGCTGACTTGAAAATTGACCGATGCGGATAGACACGAATTGCGATACATTTCCACACAAAGACGGGGAGCGCGTGGTGCTTCCACAGTCAGCGGTTATTAATGTGACGTGCGTTGTGTTGCAAAGTCGACCAGATGCTTATACTCTCGAATGTAACGATTGCCGTCTCCCATGCTGACGATGATGCTGCTGCTGCTGGCATGCTGGAAGCAAGGCACTAGCGCGGTGGACTGGCGTGCTTAATAATTCAGACGCATTAGAGCATTACCACTGCGGGAGGGTGGGGGGAGGGGCATGAGTAGGGTGGGGGGGGGCATGAGGCGCGCACCGGGCGGTAGGGGATGAAAGGTAAGCGGCATTGGTGGAGGTGGGTGGACGACATGTCATAAATTTCACCAGATGCCTATCTGTGTTCCCTCACCCTCATATCCCCAGTGTGGCTAATTCCGGTTTATGGTTACGCAGATAGAAAGAAATTGATAAGAGAGGCTTTAGACACGAGTATGCCAGAAGAGAAGAATTTCGTTATCGCCGCACGCAAGCGTTTATTTCATCGAGACGTTTTTTTTGAAGAAAACGGCCCTTTTATTTTGCACTTTTCACAGGTATTCCGCAGTTTGCTAAAGTACTTCAAGCCCCGAACGGACGCACAGTTTGGTGGTGAGTAGCGAATGGACACTGCTAGCATGCGTAAGCGAACACGATTCAACCTATTTACGTACATTTCCGATATCGATATTAACTAATGAGATATAAACCGATAACTTGTTAACTTGCGTAACCACAAAATTTCTGACGAGTATTTAGTCTCCAAATTAGCGATAACCACGCCAACAAAAAACACCAACTTGCTCAATTTTCAAGGTTATCTGAAACGTATCCAATGGCGTGAGGGAAGCAATCACAAACGTGCGATTGGATAATTTTAGATGTGTTGGGGATCCACGATACCCCAAGATTGTTCGTCGTTGGTTTCTAGCACAATTTGCACTAATTCCCCAACATGTGTTTTATTGCGCTTTTTACCAGGTCAAGGTCAACCTTGACTTGAATTAGTGTACACTTTTGATAACTCACCGCACGTGGCTGACGTGAATAAAGCTCTCTACACGAGCTATGGTCTTGTTCTTGTATTAGCGTGGGAAGGTTGGTGCTAGCGTCAACAAGGGATCTGGTATCGTTATTTGAGTGGTTTTCTCTATATTTACGGGCAAACGTAACGGAATGGATGATGTGATTACGCAATATATGTCACAAAATGATTGGCGCACTTAAAATCTATTCGTGAACTGCTTTCTCCAGGCAAATTACATTCTGAAATTGATGTGCAGTGTTATTCAAAAAATCAATAATTTGATTCAAGTTTTTCAAGGTCATAGAGTGTGGGAATGTCTGTGGCGCGAAATTAACTCCGACAAATTCAAACGAAGAATGGTGCAGCAGCTGAAAATCATGCATAAATTGCGCTTGATCTTCTTCTGACAGTCATCAAGGTCAAGTATGTCCAGTTTAGCGATCAATATTCAAGTAGGCGCCCAACAAATGCTCTAGTCCATTAAAACAAAAGATGGGGGCAGGTGTTTGGGAACTCAAGGTCACTGTTACTTGGGCGCATCAGCCAGACTGCGTAGAGCCACACCGGCGTCATGTGCCTCCCCCTCCCTCCCTCCCCGGTACCTGTCTCTTTCATCTGGACGTCCAGTCATTTGTACTTTTACTGGTTCACTTAAATTTTATTGTCTGGCTAGTTTATTAATCAGGCGCATTGACGCGACGCAAACCATCATGGCTGAATTATCGCCCAAACTTGAAACTAAGCCTCAACAATCAATTCTCACGAGCAGTAACAATCGACGATTATCCTGGGAAATCATTTTGACACAATCACACCTTGGAACTCACCTCTCAACCACATGGAAAAAACCCACAGATCAAACTTTTAGACATCCTGTCGGTCTTTCGATAACGCCAAGTGTCCGACGACGGCCAGTCGCCTTCCTCCTGGTATTCCTGAGAGCTGTAGTGAATCGCGGTTCCTCACTGCTATCGAATCTGTCGCCGCCCACTTCACCACGTCTACATCGCCTGTTCAAGCAACCCTGGCAATTCAGTTTTGGGTACTTCTACAAGATCACCCAAATTCTATTGGTCAACAGCCACATTAGTCATACACGACCTTGAAGACAAATTCAACTGGATTGAACCATCCAATAAACTGTTGTGTCTCTGGCATCTCTTGTCTCCTTAATCTTTTTACCGCAACCTTCATCAGCCTAAATTTAAAATGACTGCCAAAATGCGCTTTCCATTTGAAATTGCCACGGCTGCAAATTTTCCCAAACTATGTCGAGGCGAAAATCGCTACAGTGGAATGGTCGCATGGAAGCGTGGAAATTAACCATATGCTGAGGAATGCTTTTTGAAGTTGAAACTTGTACCGAATTCAACAAACACACGATTCCTTCGATGATTCCACGGAAACTGCTTGCTGAACAGCTGCCGGCACAGCTGTCGAAGAGGCGTGAGTATTTTCTGAGTTGGAAGCTCATCAAATTGAGTGCTGATAGTTAAACAAGGACTCTCAATTGTATTATTGTTGGTCTGATTAGCTTGCTAATAACGTCCAACCTTTCTATACTACTATCGTCATTATAAGTGGTAATCAGGGTCCGCTCGAGACACCGGATTCATCACTCGTTTAGGGAATTTGAAGGGGAGCAGTCCATTTTAAATTCATGAGCCCAAATGAAGCAGGTGCAGTTCGAACTGAGGGAGAGTGCAAACCGCTCAACTCATAAATAACTAAACAAACTCTTCGCCAAATTCATTTAAACCGGGGTCGTGGCATCGCTGAACATGTCAGCGTTTTCGCATGCATAAGTAATGAGGCCAGAAACTGCGATTTTTCGGGTAATTACTACAGTGTTTTTAACCAACGTCGAGACGGCGCAGTTGGCGACCACCACGTCCATGCTGGAATGCCTTCAAGATCACCGTGGATCCGATCGATAATCTTGAATGCATCTCACGTAGCGACGTTCGTTCCTATTCGACCTGGGGCACCTCCTCACCACAAGGACTGCCACAAATTTCGCAAACTTTGGCTTCGCATTTTCAAACCACGAACAGTGTCGAAATGAAGACCCTGTCGCATTTACCGCGTCGCTTTGATCTGCCCCTGCTGTTTAAGTGATTGAGGGCTCATGGCGAATTTGTACACCTTGCAATAATTGCTCACAGACTCTGTTGACACACACGATAAAGAACGTACTTTTTGAATCCTCAGGCTATGTCTACGACGAATTCCAGGCTACCAATGGTGTCAAAAGGCCCTCCAAAACGATTGGCAACGAAATGGCTGTATTATAACCATCTGCTTTAAAACATCTAGACAATTTCTCGGAAAAAAGGAATACTTGCCAAAAATGTATAAACTTTGCAATTGTGATGGGGTGGTGTTGTAAAAAATGTCACGTGACTGGGTGAGCGGATGTAGAACACGAGTAACAGGAGGGGTACATGTACAGGGGTGTATGGTGAGCTGATGGTCTGGCACGATCGATAAAGGCGCCATGAAAACGAAAGTCTGGGGAGTCTGAGTATGGAGGGATTGCGTAAATGGACGGGAATCTACACGACTCATTACACATGCCGTCAAATCGGGAGGGCATTAATATCCTTCTGTCAGGCGTACGTACGCAAGAAACCCCAAAAACGCAGCAGAAAACGGCCAAAGTGTCACATAAGGCCCTTGCAACCCCCCCTTTTAGCGGATTAACAGCGATCGCGCCTGAGTGAACCCTGTTCACTGACCTGACGGCGACAATGACTCATCCCCTTTCCATTGGTTACTGGTATCAGACGCTTGTCAATAATATTTTAAGTCTTTACCTGGAAAACGCGGTCATGCAGTGCTAGGATTTGTCATGGTATTCCAGTCGAGTGGTTGAGCATAAGCTACTTGCTTCAAGGATGATGATAATAAGAATTGGGGCAAGCCTTTGCCATTGGTCACGTTGGTTAAGTCAAATTTTGTGATTGGTGCTCTTGAAATGGATACAACTTTGGTCAATTTGCTTGACTAATCCTTCCAGCAGTCACAATTTACGCAACATGCACTCTTTATTTAGACGCCGACATTGCTCTACAATGGTAATTAAATTAAACACCGAGAATACTTCGCAAAAACTTCGTCAGTAGAACATGAGAACAGTTAAACTCGGGTCGTCCTGATGAGGTCAACTCAACTTGAGGTCAAGGATGATCCTAGGGGTGTTTGAATTCATTCTTTGAATGAATTGAAGGGTCGCCAGTGAAGTCCACATTTCCGATAGCTCCGTTTTTGTAGTGTCTGTTGGGGGATAAGTGATCTAGCGTTGCCATGGTGAAGAAAGAGGTCTTTTTTATTGATCAAACTGACCAGTTTTTGCCTGGGTTTCAGCTTTGGGTTGAATGAATTGCTCCCAGTACATTTCGGCAGTCATTGACCGCCTCTGCGATCCTCCCACCAGACGCAGTGCAGCATTTTCAGACTTTGTTGTCAAGCCCAAAACATTTTTCATTAACAGCCCCAAACTGACGCAAGAAAGGTTCGTTCTGTTGACGAGAAATGCGAGGACATCACGGTAATTGATTTCCCCCTCCTATAAGGTTGGAGAAACCCATCGACGTGTGGTTAACCAGGCAGCATCGTCTCGGAGCCAGCTCAGGTGGTGCCAACAGCCCCCTTAAAATCGTCGTCACCAAAATCTGCACACCGTTGACTCATCCAAAATGGTTGCTTGGTGCCGCTTTTGTGTAGCAGGATGTCTTAAATGTTAATGTCCACCCCGACTACCTGGTTAGGCATATTAATCACTGTACAGGTCTTCGTGGTTTTAAGCAGAGAAATCCATTTAATTTACCCTCGAAAATATCCGATTTTTGATATGTAAAAAGTGATCGAGTTATTGGTAAAATCACTTTTATAAAAAACAAGAAGTATGTAGCTAATTGAAGCAGTTTTCAGCGAAAAATCAATGGATTCAGCCGAAGAAAAATTTCCAGCACAAGTAGTGCCCTATTAAGAACAGTTGAAAGTTTTTTTTCTGAAAATCACATAAAGAGCGGTTGCTTTACGCCAATTCCTCAGAACTACCGAATTTTCATTAACTTTAAACTAATTTAAATAGACCAATGAGAGTCGCGATTTGTGTGTCCAATCAAATTCAGGCAGCTAAATTTCAAATCAGCATTCAAGTGCCTTGCTTACACAACGACATACAATTCGTGAAGAGTGGATTTGGTTGATTTTTAGATAAAAACTACTTGTGCAAGTGTAAACTGCCACACAACTTTTTTTTCCAAAATTTAGATAAAGTGGCATTTTATTTATGAAATTGCTTGTTGTTTAAATTGTTGGTTTTTCGGTAACACATAGTGCTGTACATGTACAATACGCCATGTTGCTGAAAGGACCATCTCTTTACAAAAATAGCTAATTATTTAAATATTAGATCTGGCATAATTGAAAAGCTCTTTCTAGTCGTCACAAACACAATCAAAATTCAGTCGCTACCCACTTTTACCTCACTAAAACAAACAAAATACTCTCCCATCCCAGCTGACTGCATAACTGAACAACGAGTTTGCTAATTCAAACGGCTACAGTTGTGCTTCCTTCGCCAAATGGCCAAATGACAATCCTGTGGTGTAACTAATTAGCCTGCTTGTCGATAACTATGGCCACTGATTGCATATCGAAGACTTCAGTTCTCCTCTCCGTGGGAGTAGAAATAGGATCATGTATAGATGTAAAATCAAGGAAAAATCGATTTCTGATTGAAACTGAGCGCTTTAATTAAACTCCCACGCTGTCGTACTCTTTGGAATCAGAGACCTAAAATGATTAGAGTAACTCATTAAATCATAAGTGTAAGATGAGGGTGACAAGAAATCACACGAAGCCCGTTTCCTAAATGTGCGTTTCCTCGCCATTTCAAGGTGCTCAGGAATGACAACGACAGATGTGGTAGCCGTGAAGTCAAAAAAAATGTTTTCGGACATGTTCTGCTTCTCAAATGTTGTTCATTAAGGAACGATATATCGCCATCTCGTCTCGCCCCCACTTGTTCTAAAAAAACAGAAAATTTTCCGTGTCTTTGGCTAGACATGTTCAGCTACAGGTTTCTCTCTTAATGAGTCTCCGGTTCACGACATGGTCTGTGACTGTAGGAGCCAGTCGACACGCGGTTTTCCCAGTAAAACCGTCCATGTAAAACCCACAACACCCCTGTGGAAAATCGTGTAAGTTCTTCGTCTACACGGGGCCATGAATTATCGCGCACAGTTGGGTGGACAACTGTTTGCGACTGGGAAAATTACGCCTTCTATTACACACACACACACAAACGGAAAGGGGAAAGACGGTTTTTGTAGGGGCACTTTTTGTGTACTTTGGAGGGTTGCAGTAATTTGACAAATTATTTCGGCTAGAAATGCCTTCGTGACTAAGCTAGGGGAATACGGAGGGTTGTATAATTACCGCGTAACAGACCAGACCTCTCCAAACCAAAATTACCGGAAAATGCACGGCAAAACAACGCCGATTTTGGCAATTCGCTCAACCGGTCAAAAAGAGGGATATTTTGAATTTTTTTTACACAGAAAACACGTAGTTTAGCAACGACATTTAGTGATATCTGCCAATGAATGCGTGGACGCCTCGCTTCGTGAGTCGTGTTCACTGAGTGTCGATCGATAATTGCTTCAGCCAATCAAAGCAGAGTGCAAATTATGCCGGACAGCTCTATCCCACGTACAAGGTCTGGCAGTTAATTAATTTTCTAAGTAATTACTCTACTTTGCTCAAGATTGTTTAAGTGGAACGGCACAAATTTCTGCGGCGGAAATTTTAAAGGTCTTTGTGTTAAGTAGAACAGAACAGTTTCACTACCCAGGTGAGTTTTTCAGGGAAAAAAGTGGTCAAGCACACAGTGAAACCCCTTTTTCCCCTTGCGGCACTGGTATTTGTGCTGTCAACCGACTTGTAGTTAAAGGCTACACCTTACACTGGACCGCGTTTTCTCGATTAACGCGTCTTGCCAAGTGACTCAATGGTAAGCAACCCCGCTTTTAGTGTCACGAGTGAGCGGTACTCAAGACGACAGTTTAGTTTTTTTTCACATCCAACCAAAAAGTCACTTTAAGTGGCCTTAGTTCCTGCGGAAGACAAATTTTTGCATTTAAATAAAGCAAAAATGAGCGTACAATTTCGTTCTTGAATTTCGGATTAGCTCATTGTGTGAGTGCGTGGTTGGTAACAAGATCGTTGAGTATACCTTCTGTAAAGGGAAAAGGATGCAAATTTTTTGTGCCTTCTGTGGAGAAAGCATTGATGTTTTTACCTAACATACATGCAGATTCCCTAAAGGGTATTTCTTTGTGAAAAAGAGGGACGTTTAGACAGATGACGAATTCTAGTTTGCGCAAAACCCAGGGCGTTTTCCGCAATTTCCAAGTATTTAAACAAGGAAAGCTTCCATGTCATATTTCCCCAGATCACGGCCTTACTCACACGTTTCTTTATGAAGGAGGTCAACAGTTTTATAGAATTGCAATATTCGAAAGCGGTTGTAATAGACTCACACAAGACCACAAATATAACTTTAAAATATCTTATGTTTGTGAAAATATGAAAATTTGAAAAAAAGCGATTAACTGCACTTAGATTTGGATGCTGCGAGCGAATTGAAGTAAAAATGTTCTTAAAAAATTGTTTAATGACCTGTTTAAAAAATCGATCGGCATTGCTGTTGATTTGCGTGAAGACAAGTCCAAACGTGTTATTGATTCATTTAAAACAAATTGCATATTAAAACAACGATTTTTAGAATTTTTGGCATTCGCATTCGCGCCGTTTTCAAAATGTGCTCGGTTTGAAGTAATTAAATGCTTGTGCACTTTAGCGCATATGTTCACACAAAAAATTATGCAACTTCCAGACTCCATCATACGACAGTCAATTGGATCTGGCATTATCGTTTAGACGCTTGTCTCCTAAGAAAAACTGAACACCACTACACCTTGAATCAAGCGCTCCAGCGCGTCAAAAAGGCTTTGGGGTAATAAATCACGCGTTTTTTATTGTCTCTTTCTTTGGTATTGAAATCACAAGTGACATTTCACACCGTCGGTGGCTTGGTGTGTTGTAAATAAGCATCTCAGCCATCAAAAACACTGGTATCTCCCTCCGACAGCCGAGTCCAGTTCTTTAGCCCCCGTCAAACGGAATTCTTTTTGACCGATTCAGCAGTCTTGACCGCGGGGGTAGAATAATGGATTGGCAATCTTATCAACTTAACTAACGCCACTTCAAATGGAGCCGAAATTCCCGGATTCCCAGGCACTCTAATTCACCTGATCGTTCCATTTGTGCTGCCAATTAACGTGGCAATCAGTTAATTAAGGTGCCATAATGGAAATTCAAGGGCCTAGCGAAACGAGGTTATTATGCCTGTGTGTCACATGGTGTTTTTATTGCATCAAAGAGAATGCGGAGAATTACAGAGGTATGCGTCTTCATGAATATTAATCAAAGGGTTGAAGGCGTCCAATCTGACAAGCAGGCTCGCATAAATGCTGAGGCCAGGGTCGGTGCACAAAACGATCCTCCCCACCCCACCAACTCATGGTGACTCACGGTGACGAATGCTGAGTGGCAAGAGGGGGGGGCGTCTGGGGGCGCAGGTTTCTGTGGTAATAAACGACTGTTGGAAATTCATTTGTCCCATCGCTGAATTCTCCTACCAAAGTGTCGCAGGTGCCAATGCCCCTCAACTAGTGAATCCACACGACCATCAGTTTCATACTAAAAACTGAAGCACAGCGAAATTCATCTAGGAAATATTGTCCATCGTTTACTATGACCTGGCGCCATCTCTTAGGCAACGTACAAGTGCATTTGCGAAAGAAACATGCAGGCTTCGTCGAGGCAGCAAAGCCATCGACGACAATGAGTTTGCGAACATCGTTCAGCGCTTT